>JAEIHY010011472.1:0-18245 GCA_018904565.1 Drosophila tsacasi
TTTTAGAGCATTTTTTGTGGTTTTTGCCGTGGTTGTACTTTCCAGAGAATAGCCCATATGCAGACTTGGTAACCTTTAAAAACTAACCTAGAAAAGCTTTTTGATTTTGAATTAAGGCTTTTTTGACTGAGTTTTCATTGATTTTCCCGACCCAGCATCGACTTCCTTTAGTTTCCTCTCTTGCATTAAATCAAGTCAGAATCCTTCTCCCTCTTCTTGAAAAATCTAGCTATTTTTGGGCTACATTTTTGAGCATTACTGGCAAGAGTGTGGGTGTGCGGTGTTCGAGGTGTAAGCCAGCCTCAAATGAGTATTTACGAGTGTGTGGGGGCGAGTGTTCGAGCCTGTGGGGAGTGCGTGATGAGGCTTGGCAGCGTTTTAATTAGAAATTCATGCGCCTAGTTGAGCGGCGTCAGTAAACTTTTGTAAGCCCCGCTTGACTGCCTCTCACTCGACTTGACTTATGCCCCCCCGGATTGGTATCCTGAAAAAACTAACAAAAAAAAACAGAGTTACCTTTCGTAGTTCGTTTTTTTTTTGCATATTGATTGATAAGTTAAGCCAGCCAAAGTATAGACCCGAAAATAAACTGAGCCATTGAGGCCGTTGATAAATCGCTTTTAGGCTGACACGTCCTGGCCATTTATCAAAGCAATAAAAACGGATTCGATAGATGGGCAAGGTCAGATTGCCGATTCATTCTGCACATTCCGCATGCAAATTGAATTAAAGCAATCTTAATTACATCGCCCGAATTAAGCTGTGTGAGCTCAGGAAACCGAAAACTTTTCTCTCCGTCCAACCGCAAAGCATGCGAAGCGAGACGAAGCTGTCCTGGTTCTGGTTCTGGTCCTGATTCTGATTCTGGCAGGACCAGCACGTAGCCTGGGCAGGAGATCTGCTTCTACTTGGCGGTGGTGTGGCGTAAACCGAGTATGTCATTTTATTGAATCAAAAACCACTCAGCTATTGAAAATCAATTTGCACTGCAACAGCTGCGGAAGTCGGAGGAAAGTCAGTCTACGGAAAAGTGTCCACACGACCACATGACATTTTCCGGCGCTCAGCAGCTCGCTGGTACGTACACTTGCAATAATAATAAAAGTACATGAAAAGCGAAAGTCAGCAAAGTTTGGGGGGTGGGTGTTTGTGATCAGCAGTCGATGCACATAACGCCTTTTAAACCAATTCAAAATCGAGTTAAGGGCCCCAAGGACGCACCCGCCGGCAACATTCACCTGTATGCAAAATGATGCGGCAGAGCCACTGAAAATTGATGGCAGTCACGTAGGAGCCAGGGCAGCGTCAGAAAAATCCATGGAAAAGCTCACATGGAATTTCCCTCGTTTTCCGTTTCGCTTTTCTTTTTTTCTTTGTATGTGTTTGGTGGCGGCAATAAAAATGAAAAGCCCGGGCGCAAATGCAAATTACATTCAGAGGTGGAAAAGATGTGAAGATGCAAGTGTCATTACAGGAAGAATCAGAGGGCATTTCACGCAGCTTAACCAGGCCCACACATCCTTGAGGATTTTCCCCCATTCGCCATTTTCCGGGCTTAATGAAGGGGCCTTCCCTTGCTCCTTTTATTTCCCAGAGAGCAGCTTAGGCGGGGTCCGGGTCCATTGGTCGTAAAACAAATTGGGGAAAGCCACCTCCCCACAACGCACACCAAACACCACACACTCCCCACCACAAAATAAATAAAGGCCACAAGGTCCACCCCCCAAGGACTCTGTTACCTGCTGGCGAGGCGTCGAGCCTGAACCTGAGCCGATTATGCTTATCAGCAGCTGACCCCGGTCCAGTTGCTGTTGCCAGAGCCAAAGCAAATAGCATTGTGCAATTTTAATTGTGGACAATAAATTGCACATCGTATGCATCCCTTACATATTTATCGGGACGGAGCTGCTGCTCGGAAAATATGGCAGGAATGGCACGATATGCGGTGAGCCTGGCCACAGGATAACCCGCAACCGGACAGGTTTGACTTCTCCTCTGTCAACCGGCGGCCTGCCAGTCAGTCAATCCTTGCTCTTGCCATCTCTCAATCGGCAGGACTTTGGGCATTGTTATTGTTGCCGCTGCCAACTGATGCGGCTGTTGTTGGTTGTCAAATGCAAACTGTGCCGCCTCAGAATCTCTGTCTCTCTTTGCGGGATATCCTGGATTTTTCAGGATTACAAAGGGGTTTGTAGGATTGCTCAAACATCAAGAGGGATATATGAGAGGAGTATTAGCATATTCTTGGATATAAGCTGTAAGAAACCATTTAGTTAAGAGGCTTAACTCAGTGATTATTCAACTATTTAACTCACTCTTCCTAGAAATGATTCTTACTTAACAAGAAGATAAGCCTAATCCCTGAAAATCCTCTTTAAAAGGACACACAAGACTTTCCTAATAATAGCCTTGCTTTAAACCGCCCTTCAATTTTGGAAATTGCTTCCAGATTTGGTCTCAAATTGTCTGGCTTTCAAAGGTAATTGTGTGGAAAGTTTATAATGCTGATTATATATAAATTTCGTTTACTTTAAGTACTGGGTATAGTATAGTCCTTTCCCCTATGACTCTTTTAGGCCCCACACAGTTGTGGTTGTTGCAGATGTCTGTTGCAGTTGACACAAGCAATTTGGCGGCTCTGTTAATGAAAATTGAAAAGTGTTCGCTTGCATTACGCATACGCCAAGGGGCCCCAGTCATGGCACAGAGTCCTGCGTCCTGAATTGGATCGATGATGCATTGTCAGAGCGATGTGGTTGCATAATCGCTGTTCCACATTCCTACGAACAGGAAACAACAAGCAAAGCCATTAGAAGTTGCAACAGTTTTACACCCCCTAATACCCTTTTCCCCGCTTTTACCCGTTTTTCCCTGCTTTTCCCCGGGTATTCCTTGTTTTCCCCCGCATTTTCCCCGCTTTCCCTTGCATTTTCTCCTCCTGTTTTTGTGTCGAGTCATTTTTGCGCTCAAAAGCACTCACTAAAACAAATAAACACTTTGCGCATTGTTTCGTTTTGACAAATGCGTGTAATTTACGGAAATGTTGTGTTTGTCCATCCTCTAGCTCTCGCTCTGGCTCTCCGGCCGAGTCTTGGGCGTATTTGCCGAGCTCTTGGACTCCTCTCAGCCAGACTGACAATTAGTCGGGCCCAGAGCAGGGCCTCCTCCCTTCATCCTCGCATTTACACTTACTCCAGATTACAAACTGGCTGCAGCGGGCTAGAAAAATATAGGTTAAAATGGATGCCTCCTGCTCCGACTGCTCCTCGCTGGCCGTTGCTCATCAAAGTGGCAATAAAATATGCTTTCATATTGCCAGCGCTCGAATGGCTCATCGTGGGCCAATTGAGGCGCTTATTACAAGGTGGCCCTGGGAGTGGCTATAAGGCTGCGGTGGGTGTGGCATCCCTGCTATCGGCCTGTGGTTAAGGAGATCAAGCATGGAATCACAAAGGATCCGAGTCCTTTGTCGGCCCGGCCGCTTTGTTGTGGCCTTAATGAGGAAATTTCCATTGGCCCGGCGCTCGCTTGAGTTGGCAATTTACGATACCTTTGTGGTTTCAATCTAGCAATGGGCAACATAATTAAAAATTGTGACAGCCATAAATTTTGTTTTGGGTTCCTCTGGAGACGCAGATAATTAAACTCGCCAGTCTCTCTCCAGTCTCTAGTCTCCAGTCTCCTCAGGAAAAAAAGCACTGAGCTCTAAACTGGCAGAAAGTAGCTTAAAAAGCCAAGTGAAATCAATTAGGTCGCAATTTATGTCAGGCGAGAGAGGAAGCCATAGTTTTCGAAGTGGGGTTGGGTACGGCACTTTAAGCCTTTTTAGGTCCCAGTCCTGGCCACATTTGATTTCAGGCTAGCTGCAGCAGCAGCTGCTCCTGATTGCACTGCATGGCCGGAGATGCCCACATCTCCCAGCTGTCCGCCCGAATATTCCCCAAGCGACCAGGCTTCCTGGTCCGCCCTTCCGCCCATTTAGCAGCTGGCTGCGGGCTTTGACGTCGCCTTTTGGATGGGACTTGGCCTGTTGTAAAGTGTCAAAACGTGTACTTGTCGCTGGCAGCAGGATGCTGCTGCTGCTGCCGCTTGCCCCTGCTGCTGCAGCTCCTTTAATTTGAATTTTATGCACTGCATGCATAAATTTATGGCCCGGGACCCGCCTTCAAATGGCGACGACAATGACAAAGGCAACATGACAGGCACATGTCCATTATGGCCAGACGCCACTCAGGCGGGAATGTCTCCAGCGCCTTCTGCTTCTCCAGCTCCGCCTTGCCCTCCGGCATTTAAATGTGCTGGTTTCCGCCAAAAGAGCACAGGCCGGGGAAGCTCAAGGCTCTCTGCTTATCTTTTGGCCACGTCTTGAACTCTTCTCTGAACCCAAGAATATTCTGCGAAAGTCCCTCAGCCGTAAGAAATCCGATTAAATCGCATAGGGGCTGGGGGCGGGACAACAATATTTCCATTTCCGGAGGAATTTGTGTGAAAATTAATTACTCATTTAGTATGGGCGCTTTTGTGCTGTGTGAAATATTAATTTTTAATTGCCATTGTGTGCTCCGAGTGAATTAATTTTTATCGGCAAATTCTTTGCAATCGCTGAATGGCATTCCACTGAATTTCGTGCTGGATTCATTGATTTTGATATCGCTCAGCGCGCCATATGGAAGCCGAACTGCATGGCAGCCTTAATATCCTGCCTGCCTGTCAGTCAACCGCCCACCCATTGCCGCCTCCCGTGTGACCTCGCCCCAACTCCTGTCGGACTGTCAAAGTGCTAAAAATAACATGTCGAAAATGGGAGGGAAGGCGAAATATTGAAGGAGAGCCGAAACAGAAACCGAATCGGAAGCCGAAATGGGGAAATGCAGCGAACGATGCGAGGTGCGCGTTCCCGCTGCATTATAAATACCGCAATCGCATTGAGTGCCATGATTTTTAACTTGTTTTGACTCTCTGACATCATAAAATCACGCTCCACTTCTGTCTGCAAAGTGCGAAAATGCTTTTCGATATGATGCGATTGACAGGCTAACACCGAAAAGTTAATGGAACTGACTGGCAGCGAGGAAAATTATTGAAAACTGAACAATGTGGGGTGCTACCGAGTATATGAGAGTCAGGAATGCCAAGGATATCGTAGTATATTTAAAAGCAGTCGAAAATCGGCCTAAAAACAGCCAAAAAGCATGCTTTTATATTAAAACTGCGCAATTTATGGCCTAATTATTAATATCATCATAGATCCTTTTATATAAACAGCATTAATTAGAATGCATTAATAGAAACATAATTAGTGTTAGCTATTCCATAATTTTTTACCACCGTCAATGACCTGTTAATAGCCGCAATTCTAGTGGGTTTGTGGTCATTAAAAAAAGGCCAAACTAAAGCAAATTAAATGCATGGCCAAAGCTCATCCAATTATGCAACGCACATGACAGATAGCAACCAAACCGAACTACTAACAACGCACGATAACAACGAGGATACCAATGGCAAGGACAACTAGGCTTACTAAACTGTGACCCCATGTCACACGTGGTTTTAATTATTGTTACAGGATATGTGTCGGTGTGCTGTTCGGCTTGTGTGTCCTGTGCGCCAGAGTGCGTTACTGTGTGTGTGTGTGTGCGTGCTTGGCATAATTACATTTTGTGGCATTCAGCAAAGTGTTGATTATTAATTAAAATGGCTTTATTCAACGGCTGGCGTTGGCCATCATTGTATCAGTTAAATATTTAGGCATTCCTTTGCCTAAACACTGTCCATGTAATCATGGCTCCATTACGGCATAACGAGCATTTTAAAGGTGCACAGGGGGAATTTCAAGGGTGATTATTATAAATTAATAAATATTTATATTATATTCAGGTAAATAAATAGTTGTATAGGGGTTAGTTTTTAGTTTACATAAAAGCTGTAAAATTTGTATTTGCTTTTTTCCTAGTTGTTTTTATCAGTCTTTACTCGTCGCCTTTACTCGTCGTCGTTACTCAGTGCCCTTACTCGTTGTCTTCACTCTTCGCCAATATTCTTTGCCTTTTCTCGTCATCGTTACTCGTCGCCTTATCTCGTCGCCTTCTCTTGATCGTAGTCTTTAATGTGACTAAACACATTCTACTCTTCATTTCGCATTTTTTAATCGTTATTCGGAACAAATGCTGGTCGTCTTTAATAGTCTTTTTACTCTCAATCTTAAGATCTTTACTCGTTGTTCTGCTTGCTCTTCTGAATGGGTTTTCTTTAGGATATTTTTAGTAAACTTAGAGCTAAAGGAAAGCACACTCGCTGTATAATTTTGACATAAAAATATTGTAAAAATTTGTCCACTCACTTAAGCTTTGTTTTGAAAAGCAAACAGACTAGTTTTCCAACTTAGACTCGCTTGTTTCCCTTTTATTTATATTTTAATTTGATTAATTTAATTAAATTTAATATACAAATATATACAAATTTCCCTCAGTGCATGTTTGCGTATCTGTGTGTGCATGTGGCTAAAACTGAAATCAAAATGGTTGGCAAATAGCTGCAGACAAAGTTGTAGCGCAATGCAACGAGTTGCGAGTGTTAATGGCTTGTAATTAAACTGCAACGTGAGACGTTTAAGTGGAAATTGCATTTTGGGCTAATGCACATCCTTTCTGTTTTCTCTCCCCTCTCTTCTCTCTTCTTTCTACGTATTTCGCAGAAGGATCTGTTCGTGAGCAAAGTTGAGCCAACGTCGCCGCGAAACGAACGCAAATTCTCCGCTGCCACAGCGCCATCGATGAAAACAAAGTGGCTGAAAGCATTTAAGAGCCTAAAGCCCGCTGGTTCTGGTTCAGCACAACAAGCGGATAGGTGAGTACTGCTATGCATTTTCCGTACGGTTTTCACCGCCTACCTACCCTACCCGCCCACCTGCCATTTTCCTCGAGCACCCGCCCACCTAGTCCAACCTTGCCCGTTACACAACATTATCGGGCTTGAAGCAGGGCCCATTAAGTCGAATACAAGCCGCGGCAGCGAGTATCTAGTATCTACGTATTTAAAGTGCTTATAGTGGAGCGGCAAGGGCGCAGGGCGCCAGATACAAAATGAAATAGTGCGGAGGCGGCGCCACAGTAAAAAATAAAGTAACAAGAACTGAGAGGGAAAAAAGGGAGAATCGGAAAATCGGTATAGTGGAAAGTAGGGGGAGAACGACCCGCACATTAATATGACTAAAAGCTTGCGGAAAACGCGAAAAATTATTCAGGCATTCAAGGAGAGCAGCCGCAGCCGCCGGAATCCCTATCGCACTCACAAAGGCATTCCTCCTAATATTTGCACAATCCGCATTATGCAGGGGGGTGGCGAATTGCACTCGCAATTTACCAGAGTTAACCAGATAATACCTAGGCTTAAGCTAGGCTAAGTCTCTACTCGCCATAATAATGATGATGATCTCTCCTCCACTTCTTCTCTATATAAATTTACGTATATACCATCTCCATTCGAACACTTAATGCATTCAAAAAAAATTAATAAATATATAATGCAATGCTTTGCCCAACTCAAAACCATCTCTCGATACGCGAATATACGCGATAATCGCGATCTAAATCAGCCAACCAACACCCCGACAAAATCAAATGTACCACGCTGTATCGACCGTATTGACTTTGAGGTAACCGAAATTCACCAAACCACAAACAACCAGAACACCCTGCATCTGCTATAGTTAGCTATATGTAGAAACCACCCAACCACATACCGTGTACAGAATATATCTTTATATATACATATATAAACCCATTCGATACGCAGGGTTGCTGTAATGTTGCACGCAAATGTAGACCTTAGCTGAGCAACTATAAAACCCCGCTTGGCCCCAGCCTAATTGGTTTCGAATATCACACGACACTTTAGCATTATTAGTTGTTGCCTATGTTTGGTAAATCGATTTAAATTTCAATTTCCCACACACTCTGTTTGCTATATAGTAATTTAATTCGGCCCCGGGTGCCATAAATTGCACCTGCTCCCAGCCCCCGAATCCAGACCAATGCCTCATCAATCACGTTCGGCGTGGCAATTAAAAGGTTGTTGCAACTAAATCCACAGTAGAGACAATGCCTCCTCCGAGATCGGGGCCTGGGCCTGAATCTGGATCAGGTCCAAGTCCAGCTAGAAACAAAGTTTCCAATGCTCTCGGTTCCGATAACTACGGCGAATGTGTCGCCTATGTGGCATGGCGCTGTTCCATATGTTCCGGCCAAGTTTCCGGCTGCTGCAGGGCGGCAGCCATCGAGGCATTGAGAAATATGCGAAAAATTGCAAAACTATAAATTCTGCCATTCTCCCGAAGTCCACCCACTCGCATAGATAGAATGGACACACTTTTAGCTCAATGTACACTCGCACAGAAAGTCACTCTGAATTTGTAAAATCTACTTTAATAGATATATTAGAATATAATATTACGTGCCCAAGCGATTAGAACATTTGTCAGAAAGGGACTAAATGATAATGGTAAGGAGTTTGTCTTTCTTTATTTTGCTAGAAATTTGGTTAATCAGAAATATATATTTCAGACTTTTAACAAACCTTAGTTGAACTGAAAATATTATTTTTCAATTAAGTAAAATATTAGCTGAACTTAAATATTTAGTTTTCAACTAAGTACAATTTTTATAGAAATATAAAAATATTTAAATTCAAAGACTTAATCAAGAAATGTTTGTAAAAATCTGAATTATGGTGCAATAAATATGAAAGTTTCACTACATTTAGTTTCAATGAGAATACAAATCTAAGAAACTTTAAAAATATTTTTAAATTCGTAAAATTTTTCAGATATATTTCTAAAAATTTGTTTTTAACAAAAAAAAAAAAACCTTATATAAGAGGGGTAATAAGGCTTGTTAAGTCAGCCAGACAGTACGTAAAACCTTATTAAATGTATAATTTCTTGAAATATGTATTAGAAATATTATTTCTATATTTCTAGTTTTTATTGAAATCTTCTCCAATTTAGAACGATTTTCAAGTTGAGTGTACAAACACGGCCTCCAATTGTTGGCACTGGCAAGGCTGCAAAGTGAAAAGTGCAAACTGCAAACTGCAACTGCAGCTGCAGCATCCAGTGGCAACAATACTTAATTCCGTGCCGGCAGCTTGCCCTGCCAATGATGATAAATCGGAAAATCTTGCCGGCTTAGTGAATGGAGAATGGGCCAATGGCAATGAGAACGGTAACAGGGAAACCGGGAAAACGAGGGGTAACTGGGAAAGTGGGAATGGTGCGCTTAAGAGGGCTTTATCTCTTCAAACTCCATTGCGATAATATTCCCCGAGTGTACGGCATAAATAGCACTCTCATATATATATATACTTTATATATGTATATACAATATACAAACGTGACAAGAAAATCGCAGTTAAAAGTTCGGCTGTGTTATATTGCAAAAGTTTTGCGCCGAAACTAACCCACCAGCGCCCCCTGAAAAGCGAGGCAGTTACTCATTTCAATTCAACGTGGTCCTGGTCCTGTTTTTGGTCCTGCTTATTGTGGGCGGCTTTCTGTTTTCATTCATTTATTTCTGCATTTATTTTTAGCAACTGAAAGTTTTAAGTTGCGTACAAAACAAATAACGAATATGTTATGAGAATAATTATAATTAAAACCATTACTCATGCTGCCAAAAGTATGTATAAATCGTTTCCTTTTTTGGTTTTAGCATTTTGCAATAGCTGCGCACCCACACGAAACACAGAAAACACCATGAAACCATCAATATTGATAATTAAACCCTCTACCTGTGACTAGTTAATCCCCCCAAAATCTCAATTAATCGTAATTAGCCCTGTAAAATCCCGACAAGTACTGTGTACATACCTAAATATGAATAATAAATACCTGTAAATTGTACATGGCTTAGACTATAATCAACACGCCCGACGACCTCGGGCCTAATCTGTTAGCTACGTCTGACTGACTAGTTTGATCAATATTTAGCTTAAGAATACAATATATCTAAACTCGTACTCAGTGTCATTGTGTCAATGTTCATTTGTAGTTGCCCATCATGGTGTTGCACTTTCTCCCGGAAAATAACCCATAAATCGGAGTGTCTGTCTGTGTTTTTGTATATTTAACGCATTTGTAACGGGCAGAGGACAGGGGAAAAAAATAGCAAACAACTGAATGAATATTGTGCCAATGTGCTCGACTGAATTTATTTGCCAGTCGGCTCGGTCTGGTCTGTGTGCTCATCTGTGTGCATAAGCCACTTACAAACAATCAACGTCGAGTCCTGGCTCCTAGGCCTCCAAACCTGCTCCTCCGCCTCAACAACAATTGCCCCATTGTGGGTCCTGGCTGCCTGCTTTTTTGGTTTTTGTAAATAAAACAAAGTGCCAAAGGCGGGGTGGAAGCACTGCAAATTGGTCGTATCCTTCCCCATCTTGCTCGCCCTCTTTGTATAAATATGAAACATGGAATTGCTGAAAATGAATTCGATGTGTACACAATATAAATAACACAATAATTTGCATAAGCGCCGTGGATTGAGATATCTGGCCAAAAGCACGAGATCACGAGCTTGTAAAGCACTCGCCCGGTGATAAATCGACCAATTTCCAGCAAATCCAATTAGGTTGAGTATCCAGCACAAAATATGCGGTCTGTGTGTGTTTATTTCTTTTTTAAATACAATTCTTTTTAATGTGTTTCTTGTTCAAACACACACGCACCATTGCTCTGATTAATGTGCATTGTCCAGTGTCCGGTGTCCTGTGTCCGTGGTCCGTTGTCCAATGTCCTCGTCCCACTGTCCATTGTCCACGCCCCATTGTTCATTGGCCTTTGTTTGCCTTTGTCACTGTATGTGTTTGCATAGCCTATAGATATACAAAAACATAAAATCCCATAACAGCAGCAGAAGCCTTCAAATGCAATGGCTGTCGGAACGATTTATGAACATATGTTTAGCCATTTTTGGCCATTTGGGTATCCGCGTTTTTCCGGCGAAAAAGTGCAACATTTGCGACTCCATTAACGGGTTCCCGCACTAACTTTCATTTTGAATCCTCTCCTCACAGGCGCAATGGAGCCTCCAGCACAGCCTCAGAGCCCCTGCGCCCCAATCTGGACGGGAGCCATCACCTGCAGGAGTACACCTACAAGAAGATAACGGCCTGCGACGTCTGCTCCCAGATACTGAGGGGTAAGTGGGGGAAATCCAATTGAATTATTGGACAAGAGAAAGGATTTCTGAAAGTTTACAATTTGAAAAGAGGAATTAAGAGGAACAACAGATTGCCAACTTTTAATCCTATGAAATGTTCTAAAGAGGAAGCCTGAAACGGCTTGTAAAATATAAGCAATATTTATGGACTTTAATACTTTTCCTACTTACTGTTGCATATTATTTCCTTGTGATTTAAAATTAACAGCTTTGACTGGAGGACCTTCTTCCTTCAAGTCTTATTATTAGTTAAGTTTTCACGAAAAATAAAGTATTTATTCCTTCGAGTCTGCTTGTGATGCCATCCTAATGAACCTCCAAGGAAGTAGGCCAAGTATGGCGTACCTTAATGTCTATGGCATTATTCCAAGTTGGAATTTCCAACTGCTCTTTTACGTAAACATTGTTAAACCCCTCGTTTGGACCACTTTGCAGGCCACACGCGCCAGGGATTGCGGTGCCGCATCTGCAAGCTGAACGCCCATGGAGACTGTGCCCCGAACCTGCCGCGCTGCCAGCCCAAGCAGAAGCTGCTGCGGCGCCAGAAGAGCACCTCAGAGCTGGAGAATCGCGTTGATATCGAGGAAGAAAGTGAGTATTTGGCACGCACCAGCATCGCAGACCCCGCACCAGCTACAAGCTACAAGCTACAAACTACAGGATACAGAATACATTAAACAGAATACAGTATACAGAATACAGTAAACATTATACCATACATAATACAGGATACAGGAACACAGAAATAAACTTAAAAACACATTCTGACACTCTCACAACTAACCTGCGCTTGAGGCTGGCTAACGACTTGCATGGGAGATGCCATCGCGTGTCGCTGGCCGAAAAACTAGGCGAGCAAGAAACACAAGGCAGGCGCTCGAAACTCCCCAACAGTTTGCTCCAATGGCCAGGACATTAGCATTAGCATAGGACCCACCTTGCATCTAGTCCAAGTCTAAGCGATTGCATTCCATTCCCCATGCATGTGCTCGGCTCCTCCGCTGCACTCCTCCGCCCCTTCTATTGATTTCAGATGGCTAAAAAGGAGGCTAGCAGTGGGGAAGGCGATTGCTGGCATCAGTTGATTTCACAATGGATTTATGGCACTCGTGGGGCATACAGATTGCGGCACTTGTGATTTGTGTCGCAATCCTCCAGACCTCGGCGAGCAGGAAGAACTTTTGCAATTTCCTTGGCTTCACACACACACGAACTATAAATAACCAAATGGCAGTCCCAAGACGATGATGATGATGATGATTTCCCGCTCATTGAACTGTAAACAATTGTCAGGGGGAAATCTGTGGAATCTGTTGCATACCTAGCTTATATCAAGTACCATAACTCAACACAAATTCCAAATTTCTCCGACTCTCGACATTTATTTGATTAAATCAATATGACTCCCTCTTCCTCCCTTCCCACCCGAAACCCAAACTGTACTATATGCAATGTATACACATACCAGCCTCGCCACAGGAGTCGCTTGTTGCAGCTGCAGCAGACCAGGCGGATGATCCGAACCCAAATCCCAGTCTCAGCGCAAATCAGTTGAATGTGCCAAATGCGAAATTTCGTCAAAAGACGCCCTTCATGCATCGCATTGCGCAGCTAGGTATCGGTATCCCAAATGAACAGATTAAATAAACTACTTATATAGTATGTGCCACAGAAACTAAACAAAAAAATAAGTATCCATATCTTTATACTCGTGTAGCGCGATACTCGATTGAAATGCGCTTGAACCTTATGATTTTGTTCCGTACTTTGTGTTTGACCGTTGCGCTTTGATTCACCTAATTAGCGAGATAATCAACGAATGACAATCAGCTCAAACACATTACAAAAAAAAAAAACAGACCCAAACGCCACGCCACTCACACCACACTCACCCAGTTGTTTGAATACCACAAATGACACTCAGTCCCAAAGGACCTGCAAATATATCTATAAAAAGAGCTAGGGAGAAATCAGTTCAACGTAGTGGAGCATGTTATATAGCCGCAGTAAATCAGTTCACTAGAAGTTAATGCCTTCACTCTCGTCTCATCTCGCATAAGTGTTGTTGTTGGCTACAGTTTTTAAAAGGGAATCTTTTTTGGGAGAAACATAGATCACAACAAGGATCTTTTAATAGGAGGATGCATGAAGTTATCAGAAGATTCTAGGCGCTCTGAAACCAGCTCTAGAACTCTCATGACTTTACTCATCTTCTTATTGAAAGGTCTTTCCAAAACACACACCTCTTTGGCTCTCAGCTGGACTCTAGAGTAGCCCCAAACCTGGATCGATTGAGCTTAGCTGGACGATCCCGTAGCTCCACACACACTCTCCAGTCGTGTAGCATCATTTCGACAAGTAACTCCCCCCAAGAAACCACTCATTCGAGCTCATTTCCAATTTAAAATCGAATCGCCCCGAAAATCACTTGCAATCTCTGTACTAATGCACTTCCACCAATGCCATCGAACCAAACCATACCAACGAAAAACGAAAAACGAAAAACGCAAAACGAAAACGATATCGAATCGAACCGAATTCTTTAACCGAATCTGAAATCTGAAAACAAACCGGCCCCCTCTCATCCAACTTGTCAACCTACTTCGGCACCAACTCAATTCTGAAATAAAAATCAAAGAAATAACCGAAATCGATCAAATTTACCGCGTGCTGAAACAAGCCGGCGAACTCAAATCCGGCCATCTTGCAGCTGGCGCCGACAAATCCATCCAGGGCAAGCCGTTGGACGGCAGCGTCGTCGGCGGAGCGGTGCTCCCAGTGCCTGTCCTCACCGAGCGGGAGCAGGGCCGGGCTCCGCCGCCGGATATTCCCATTGTCAGTGTCTCGGAGCTGGCCCTGCAGGAGCAGCAGAATATGCAGCAGCAGGAGCAACAGCAGCAGCAACAGCGTCTCCAGCAGCAGCACCTCCAGCAGCAGCAACAGCATCTTCAGCAGCAGCAGCATCAGAGGAGTCTGGCATCGGTGGCGCAGGCGGCGGCAGTGCGTGCCGGCCGGGGAGTCCGTCCGCCACCGGTAGCCATGCCCATACTGGGCGTTCAGCTGCAGCAGCAGGAGCTGCAGCAGCAGCGCGGCGGCCTCCCGGTGCCCAGCCAAGATATCTCTAGTAGCTCAGGTCCGACCAAGTCGCCAAGCCAAGTAGTTTGTGTATCAATCTCTCTCTCTCTTTGACTCTTCTATCTCTTCTAACTCTCATTTGACTCTCATTTTGCAATTATTTTGATCCTTGATCCTTGGTTGTAGTTTCGGTTTTGGTTTCGGTACTCGTAAAACTCTCTCTCCCCCCGATCCTGACCCCCAGTATTCCCGTGTCAGTGCCCCAGCTTAACAACCAGTCACCATTCTCATCTAGAGTTGTGGGACTTTCTCCGTAACGCATTTCCTCGCACTCCGTCTCCGTAGCGCAGACAGTAGTAGTTCATCCTAGTCCATGTCCACGTCCACGTCCACGTTCCACCTTCCACCTTCCACTTTCCACATAGCTGCATTAGTCACACACAATTGCATTCCCCTTGCGAACATATTTAGATTTGGCAAAACAATTTCAATTTCACTCGCATTGCGCTAACCAAATAATTGCTCATACGCCCCATTGCGTCCATTACTGCTTCGCTTTGGAGTTGCTAACAGCGCTTGCGATTTCGAGTTCGATTTTTTGGCCACACCCCCACCCACACACACACACCACTGAACACACGGCGAACACAACCGATATATCTCTCACACATATAAATATGCATTTTGTCTATAAATAATTTATTCTAGAGTTGAATTTGAATTTGAATTTGAAACGCTATTGACTGAAGCCGTTGCCGAATACTACTCTGTAGCTTAGCCAACATCAATTATAGCCTATGCAAACACACACACGTAGCATCTACGTATCATATTTAGTTGAACGTAATTAATTTGTGTATGCCAAAGACTTTGTTTTCTTAAGTATCTTGATTTCGCCCGGCCGTGTCTCTCTCTCTCTCTCTGTGCAAATAGTAAAGCGAGTGAATGGAAATGGCTGTGAGACAAGTGTGTGGTGTATGTGCAACCAGCAGCAGGGTTTTCTCCTCTCCTGAATGACATTGCCTTTTTGTCGCCTACTTAGGGCCACATTCTACACCACTCCCTGTGGGCCGCAAAGTGCCCTAAATCTTGGCAAGTGCGCACATAATTAGCGACTGCATTCTGGCAGCTGGCAACTTGGCAAGCTGCAACCAGCAACCTGCAGGCTGCAACCTGCAACCTGCGACGACAACTGACAAGTTGCAATGGCAACGGCAATGGCAACGTTCCCTGCGGTGGTCTGCAGTTACATTATTCCAATTAGGAAAGTCTAAATGCAGCACTGAACTGATTGATTGGAGATTGCCCTTGCCGCAGTTGGAGTCTGTTGCAGGCAGCCCTGACCCACATTAGTCTTAAGTACAGATCCGAATTCAGAACACAGAACTCACATCTTACATAAATAGAACAGGGTTCGTAAAGGTTAAAACAATAAGCTGATAAATCAATGAAGAAAAAGTAAATATAAATCAATCTTTTGGTTTTAAGATAATTTTTTTAATGGAATTAATTGATTTTAATGTTTTCAGTTTTTAACAAATATTAAACAGAATCCAATCAATTTTAGCTTCTCTGCAATTACAGCTTATTGTTTCCGCTACGAGCCCTGTTAAACACCAATTTACTACACCTCAAAATGAAAAAAAGAAACACATATATATCTATATATTCTTTCGTGTCCATATCTTTTTTGCCACTTTTCGTTTCGCTTGCCAAAAACTCAAAACTAACCAAAAATCTAAAAACCAAAATAAACCGCAAAAAAAAAAACCAAAAACCCCATCACAAAATCACACCAAGAACCGCGATACGGCCAGTTCTTTGCCCCCGTATCGAGCATGTCCAGCTCGGCGTATATCAGCAATGGCATCGGCATCAACTACTACACCTACGCCGCCTACATGCCACAGGCGGCGGTCACTGGCTCCTCCTCGGTCACAGCATCGCCGGCTCACCAGCAGCAGTTACCCGTCACCGCGGGGAGCAGCAACAGCGGAAGCGGAAGCAGCATTGGAGCAGTCGGAGGAGGAGCAATCGGAGTGGGTGCCGGAGTGGGCTATCCGCCCAACGATCCCGGACTGCGACGGCGGCTGTTCGCCGGGATACGGCCGCTGTCCGTGTTTGGACGCCTAAGACAGCAGCGATCGTCGCAGCACCGCTCGATCTCCTTGCCAGAAAGTAATAATTACGAGACACAAGCAGAACACCACAGCTGGAGACAGCCACAGCCACAGAAACCGAAACCACAGGGACAGAGATCGATTGCGATCCATGCCAGAACCCACTCAAAGCACACATCTTTCCATCTCCCAGCCAGCACTAGCAGCACCATTAAGTCCTCATCTAACGATGCAATTACTCGAGTTGTCGTCGACATGAGTTCCTTCCTTTACTTGTTTGAATCCCACTCGACATCGATGTTTAGATTGTGTTCTGTTTCCGTGTTCTGTGTATCTTTTTGAATTTCATTTACCGTTTTCGACTGTATCTGTATCTATCGGATTGCCCCCACTCAGAGTGTGTGTTTGTTTGTGAATGTGTGCGGGACTGCAAGACGCGTTTCAATTCCTTTAATTCAAGTCCGCAAATTGCAAGTGGCAAGACCAAGCCCGATTAAACAATGGCCGGATTAAATGCCAATTAGTCTTAACCCAGTTTACACTTCAGGCAAATGGCTCATTTCCGTTGCAACAGCAGAAGCAGAAGCAGCGACTGCAACGCCATCATTTGTATACATGGCCGAGTTCCTTTTCCCGCTGAAAGCAGCTTCGTCATGCTTCAGCTTGGGCTGAGTCGAAAGGAACTTGACTCCACGGTGGGCAATTCCCAACCTATCTAGTACAGTGGGAGAATATTTGAGGAGGATTTCTAGATCTAGATTTCAAATAAATATTATTGAGCTAACAAAGTTTATGGGTCAAAGGAACTCGTAGTTTTCTTCAATAAAAATATTATTAGATAAGAACAAGTCAATTAAAAATAATATAAACCATATTGATAGTTTAAATTGTAACTGAAAGTAATATTTTATTTAAGAGAAGTGGGGATAGTTTTCAGAATCAAGCGCTTTACTTGTGTGTTCGTAAAGTTTTAACAATTTAGAGAGGTCTTATTACCATAAACCCTTGCAGCAGGGATTTAACTGAAAGTAATATATTTTACTCGTTTCAATAAATAGAGCCTCTTGGGAGTTATAGTGTTTAAGAGAAGCGAGAAGTTTTACTTGAAGCCCAGAGGATAGCTTGTGTGTTTTAAAGTTTAAATAATTTAGAGAGCTTTAGTTACTGTATTCCTATTATGATTTGGTATTTTATTAATTTGAGTCTCAAGCATGTCAAGTAAATTTTTAGACTGGGCTGCTCAGTTTCAGCACTTTTGCACACCTATCTACTATACGTTCTGAGATATCTTATATTTTCTGTGGAATCTAAAACAAAGGGAAACCAAAAACAAATAATTTCAATGACACCAAGTTGGGACCAGTTAGGGATTTAAGAAAGAATCTGTTCTTGTGATCTAAGAAGAAAATCTATAAAGCATTTTTAGAAAGCAGCTTTAGAAAGCAATCTATAAAGGAGTTCCAGAAAGCAGTTTTAAAAGGTTTTTCTTTAAATCAGACATAAAGAGTAAATCTTGAGAGCACAGTAGAAAGAACTTTCTGTTAAAATTCTGAATTTTTGTTCTCTGTATGAATATAGAAAGGCTCCTTTAACTCCTTCTCCTCCTCCTCCTGCACCCCATACTTCTGCCCCCTGCCTTTCCGGCTCTTGTTTATGCCGCAGTTTCAGGACTACTGTTGCTGTTGGTACTTCCGTGTAAATTACAAGCCATTGTCAACTTTTGTGCAAAAATTCAGCCGCACAAAACTCGCAGGCAGAGGGTGCTTTTTGGCCCTTTTCTGCTTTTCTGCTGGCTGCTGCATACAAATGTTGCAGACAGTAAACTTTTTCCGCG
>JAEIHY010011473.1:0-22576 GCA_018904565.1 Drosophila tsacasi
GGCGCCTCGCCGCAGCAGCCTCAGTCTGTCCGCGGCTCTCCACCCGTTCGCCTCGCTGTTAATGTGTTAATAACCGTGTGTTAGTGTAAATAAAAGTGTAAATAACTGTGTGAAGGAACCTCTGCACTCGAAAGGACTTAGTCATCGATGAATCTTGGCCACGTCAGCGGTGTTGCAACGAAAGGTAAATGAGTGTCCTCAAATGCGGGTAAGTCCGAACCAAGACTATTCTCCTATATCCTATATATAAAGCTGATAGAACCGATCGGTAAGCGCAAACAAATGTATTTATTTATATAATGCTAACAATGGGTTATAAACTAAAAGCCAACTTATTAATTAAGAACATTGGGTGATATGGCTTAGGGATAATAATAATAATAATCTCAAAATTTAGGAACTGCATACTTTACTTATGCATTTGCTTTGTTATCGATTAGGGAAATTGAATACGAGATAACTTAATCTGTTATGAACTTAATTATTTATTTAAACTCTATTTAAGGCAAAGGTTTAGTATATGAGTAGGAAACCAGCACTTTTAAGACCTCGCCTAAGCTCCTCTTTAACTCTCTGACTAGAAAATCGATAAATCTGCATTGCACATATGCACATACCTTCTTTGTTATCGATACACCAAATGCGAGTGGGAAAATGCCATAGAAAAAATGGAAACTCTCTGGCGAAACGGTGGAAAACTTTATACATATAGAAGCCCGAAAAATTGATCAGTCAAAAGTCAATTCGCTGATGGACAGTTGCCCACAAAAGTATGCATGCATAAAAATACAATATGGAAAACGGTGTGAAGGCAAAATCAATTGATAAAAGTGAATTTTCACGAATTCCCCAGCCGCCGAAATGCCGCTAAGGGGAAAAGCGGTAGAGCGGAAAAGCGGGTGAGGGAAAATCAGGCCAGACTGGGACTGGAACTGGGACTGGGTAGAGATAGCAGCGGCCTGGCAACACGAATATCGCATGCAAATTTTCAGCGTCCGCGCACTTAATATAATTTCACTTAAAAACACTCACACACTGGCAGGAGCAGGAGCAAGAGCAGGAGCCAGGAGGTGGAAGCGGGAGGCAGGAGCTGGAGGCAGGAGCTGAGGCCAGGACTTGAGGGAAGGACGAAACCAAACCGAAACGAATGAAACAGCCAGGTGCTGTTGGCCATTTTGACTTTCGTGTGGCCTTTTCTTTGCTCTCTCCCGGCGCTAACGTGACTTTGGCGCGTTAACCTCAATTTATCGCTGCCATTTATGTCCTTTTTTTCGATTACAGCATAAATTGTGGTAGCTAACGTGTTGGTCGCACTCATGGAGAGGGAGAGGGAGAGGGAGGGAGAGAGTCCTCCACTCCACTCCACTCCACTCACCTGATAAATGGTAAACTGCATGCATTGTGTAATCGATAAAAAATAAAATAAAATACAAAAAGGCAGGAGCTCGAGCTGAGCTGCAAATCCTGGCTGGCGTTGGCATGTCCTGCCACCTCAACTTGTCCTCCTCACCCTCACCCCTTCTGAGTGGCATTGAAGGACGACCGCCTTGATGTACATTTGTCTGCCCGCATGCATGTCCTTTGGCTAGATCCCTGGCCGAGTCTGTCTCGGCAGGTAAATAAGTAACAATTACAGGTGGACGCGTTGTAAATCTCAGGCAAGTAGAAGGACACAAAGGATTAGCCTTTCGAGAAACTGAAAAAAGAATCTGCTTTATCTTTGCATCAAAAAAGCCATGAATAAATCTCTGATTTCTAGAGATTTATATTATTCAAAAATCCATTTAAATAAAACTGACACTCGGTAACAATTAAAAATCACATGAAATGCATCAGCCTGCCACTCTTGATTATTTTGCAATCATTAAAAGTCCACGCTTAACCATAGGGGATTAATCCGATCAGATTGACAAAAGGATTTGGTCCTGAAAACTCCCTAATCTTCGCCTGGCAGGACCTGTACGACATTGTTTTCTGTGTTCTATTTTTTATTTAAGCGCATGCCAAAATTGATTAAACTAAATGCCTTTCGCATTTGCCGACGTGAACTCGAATGTAATATTTATTTATTTATTTATTTTTGAGCCACATTCGACACTTGTACCCGGTTGCAGGATATTTGCAAAATGTTTGCCGCATTTGGAACATGTTTTTTCAGCATTTTACTCGACGGCTCGGCTCTTCCCTTCTTTTTTTTCTCTCTCTGCTCTTAGTTCGATATTGACTTTTTGGCTTAAGCGGAAATTCAATTTAAATGTTCACCGAATTTACCGTTTTTTTCTCTCTCCTTTTGCATATGCTGTTGTTAAGCCTTTTCGTTATTTTTCTGAATTTATTCCAGAGAGAACGAGAGAGAGAGACAGAGAGAGAGTGAGAGAGAAATCTCTCGTTCACGTTTTGGCTGATATTTCTTGAATTCTGCACATATTCGGCGGAGGGGGAGATTAATAGCGAAATTAAAAAATATGCACAGGATTTTCCCCTGTGCCCCTAACAAGGACACGTACAAAAACATAAGCAGCGCCGAGGTGCGACTCGGCAAGGAAATGAAAGTGCGGCTTGACTGCGGATCAGCAGGGAAATGGTAATGAAGGGGGAGGACTTAAGGGGGGAGGACTTCAGGGAGGAGGGTTTAAAGGAGGAGGATTTCAAGCAGGCAGACGAGCAGCTTTCCGAATGAGACATTGGCGCAATAATCATAAAAAGTCAGTGCGAGAGGCGACACAATAAACTGCCGCTGGCAGGGCGATGATTACGGCACTCGCTGGGTTATCCTTTGGGTTGGCGGCACTCATTCGGCACTCAAAATGCGACAAAGACACTCTCCCGAGCTCTGTGAGGCGCCGGAAGCGGATGCAGAACGGAAGCGGAGGAGCAGGAGAAGCCGGAGGAGCAGCCGGAGCAGGCTGAAGAGCGCCGAAAATAAAGGGTGAAAGCACGCTGTCAGTGCTACCTGGGCGCAGTTGTCAGGCTTTCGGCGCAGAACATGCAGCTGAAAGCCCCTGACTTCAGGTGGAAAGAAACACAAAGCCGCGGCTTTAAGCCTTAACTAAAGAGTAAAGCTTTAACTGAACAAAGCTGGTATTGTGCCACAAAAGTAATGCTTATCCAGGGGTAGGGTTACCAAAGGTAAAGTTCATAAATCTTGGGAAATTGTATAGTAAATGTTATGAGCAAGCAGCAATATTCTACGCTATTGTAAAAGTTACCTATCTACAGTAACAGGAAACAATATTATTCCATACAAAAAGAAACTCAAATTCAAATGGTCATGAAACGTAATAAATAATTATCTAATTTAATTGCTATATTTTATATATGTAGTTTTATTAGTAAGCAGTAGTATTTAGTAATAACAAATCAAATTTGTATAGCCTTGCTGGGTATTATAATTTCAGGCAGAAGCTTGCAAGGCAGTGAACCGACTCTATAAATTGTATATATTCTTGATCAGCATTAACAGCAGAGTCGATCTAGCCATGTCTCGTTAAAAAAAAATTTTTTAAACATTTTCCCAATATTTTTAAGGGGTTTAAATGTTGAAATAAAAAAAAAAATTTTTAATAAGTTAAAAGTTAGTAAACAAATTTATTAGCCTTGTAAATTCTAACTTGAACAGTTTTCGAATTTATATTAATATATTTTTAGCTTAGTTGTTCAATTTTTAAGCTTTTATTTTCCGAAAAATTATCCTATAAAATGATGGATTAATATTTAAGTTTTAATACTCCTTTCAATCGATTTTCATGATCTACGTATGTTATATATAAGCAGCAAGGGTAGGCAAGCTTCGGTTTCCCGATGTTAGCTTTCTTTCTTGTTTTATTATAGTTTAAGCCAGGGCAACTGAGGCCTTCAGGTCTAATTTAATTAAGGTTTTTAAAGCAAAGTGCCCTAAAGTATCATCTTTTATATATAAAAAATAAAATTATACATGCAATATCCCCGAAAGCAGGCTTTAAAATAATCGGTTTTTTTTGTTAATTTAAAGATTTAAACACCTTTTTTATTTTGTTTCAATGTTTACACAACATCTGCACTTGCAAATCTACACTCATGGTTAATAGCTGAACACATTCCGATGTACTTATTCCACCCACACTCCATTCATCTTTGTATTTCAAATGCCAAAAAAAGTTCATTTTCTTCAGCAAATAACGAGTATAATAAAAAAAAAAAGGAAATACAAAACAGCTTCAGGATTTTTGGATTAAGCGAGTGTCGGAATTAATTTATAATTTTTAAGCCTCTTTCCAACTGGCTCGTTGGTCTAGGGGCATGATACTCGCTTCGGGTGCGAGTGGTCCCGGGTTCGACTCCCGGACGAGCTCAAGGGAAATGCCTTTTTTCATATTTTGTATAATTAGTTCTTAGCTATTAAATTTTCCCTATTACATGTCGTATCTTATCTACCTTTGAAATATGTGTGAAATATATTTATAAGAAGCTGCTTGCAGCCTTTAAATATTTATTATTTTTTCTAAAAATTCCTGGTATATATAAAAGACCTAGAAATCATCACTCTGTTGTTCTCAATAAGGTAGAAGTCTTTGAAGTCTGGCTGGCTGGAAGATCTCTGTGAGATGCATTCCCTCACGAGTGGCCAATTGAGATGAGCGCAATAAATAAGCCAGTTGTTGGTGCGTTGCACGTCCTCGAACTCCATTCCATGCCAATTCCGACTCCGATTCCGATTCCGTCTCCGATCCCGAGCTGCCCAGCTTCCGGCCACTTTATCGTAAAAATATATCTCCCTGGGAGCACTGACTGACTGACTGAGGGATAAGCCGCACCAGAGATGGGCGGAAGAGGGCCGTCAACACCTTGTCCTTCAGTACAGTTCATCTGTCTGAGGTCCTGGGTCTCCTCCACACTTGGCTCTCTGTGTCCCCCCTTGTCCCCTGTCTGTCTGGGCAGATGGCCTGCTCCTTTGGCACAAATTTCATTTCAACTTTGTCTCCTAGCCCCCTGGCTCTCTCCCCCTCTCCCTCTCTGGGACGACGGCAAACACATAAATTTTGATGAAGCTCTTTCAAAAACAGTTTATAGTTTCATTTTTCCTGGCTCTCGTCGCTCCAGCTCCAGCTCCAGCTCCGGCACCGACCACTTGACACTTGTTTTGGCAATGGCCAGTGAAAACTTTTGCGCTTTTTCCTTGGCCCAGACCAGACTTGAGCCCCCAATTTGGCAGTTCAAGTTAGTTAAATAGTTGCCATTTATGGAGCGGCTGCCTTGTAGCTTTGTATTAAAGTGGAAAGTGGAGAGAATCTAGCATTGAGTTGGCAGTGCCAAATCCCGCGCACACAGGACGTATGCGTAATAATATTCATGAGGCAACTTCCTTTCCCCTGATTATGCTCCTTATGTTCCTGCATTCCGGCAGTGACAAACCCAGGGACGAGGACGAGGACGAGGACGAGAAGTAGGAGCAGGAGGAGCACAGCATATATCCTGGCAACAGATTCCACATGCGAATCCCCGTTATTATGCGGATTTTTCGTTGCCTTTGGATTACGCTGTTCCGTGTTCTCCCTTTTCAGCATTTCACATTATATAGTATGTAGTCATGTGTGTTCTCCACGCTTTTCCCTTAGTTTTTCCAGCTGAAAATCGTGTTTTCCTCCTGTGATAGATTCATAATTTTCAGTTACGCTCTGAATTCGTTTGGCAACACTTAAGCCCAGAGTGCAATCATGGCTAAGCCTTGCCAATGCCAGAGGACTCTGTGCATTAAATGTATAAGGAAAAGAGTAGTCAAAGCAGGGAAATACAGAGGGAAAAACTAGGGTATAAGAAATGAGGAATTGCTAGGAAAGTATCTCAAGAGAGTTCCATGTTCTAGAAACCTTTCTTCCTCCCCAATCCTCCCAATCTTCTTCCCCAATCCCCATCTTCCACCAGTTTTTCACAGTGCACTCTTCCCGTTGGCAAAGATTATGGGCCACCAAAGGTAAGGAAAACTCGGGAAACAAAGGCAGGCGCGAGTTGAGAGGGAAATGAGCGTTGCCTGGGCAATATAGGCGGCTAATTCCATTAACCAACTGGAGATTGCTCCGGCTGCTTGGAAGCCCCCAGCTTCCGCCCCTAATCAGGCTTTTCCAGCTCCCCGTCCAAGGCAAATTTCCTGCCACCGCACTCCCTCCCCCCACCACCACCACATACTTATGCATGGTACATAGATACATATAAGCACTTTTCATTAGTCTTTGACATTTTTGTGCAGCTCTCGGCATCTTTAATTTAGAAACCACTCGCCAAACAAGCCGCTGAAACTGAAATGCAATCAAATTGACAACGTCCAAAGTTTCCCACAATTTTCCCCCCATTTTCTAGGCTCCGTTGCCAGTCTGTCCCCCCGGTTCAGTTCTCTTTCAACGGGGGAGAATAGTAAACATATTTTGCCAGCTTTGTTTTATGTCTCTCAACTTTCGACTATGGCAGGCGGGTGCCTTTTTTGTGTGTCGTCGTCTCCCCGGTGCTCGTACTGTTTTGGTTTTTAATTCGGCGTAAAGTTTTTCTAACAAAAAGCATGAAAAGTATACAAAAAAAGAAACAGAAAATACACAAGAACGAGGGACGGTTGAGCAGTTCTGCCTTGTTATTTCCCCCTTGCACTTTGATTGTGTTTATCAACTGCTGCCTCTGCCTGCGCTGTGTCGACGACTTGTTAGCCGAGTTTCCTCGGTTTCCGGGTTTCCGGTTTTCCGGCTCTTCCTTGCTTACCCCGCTTACCCCGCTTTCCGCACTCTCCCCAGTTTCCTCGCTCACAGTGCAGATGGCAAAAATATAAACACAAATTATGTAAATTTGTATATAATGATAACAGAAACGCAGATGATAACACAATCCGGGGGAGAATCGGTTGTGAGGGGTATGATTTATGCATTCAACTTGGCTTGGCCATCAGCTTCCATCTCACCCAGAGCTCCTGCTGGAGGAGCTGGCTCTGAGCTCTCCTTGCTCAACTAAGACGGATTAACGATCGGTGAGTTTATCCAGGGAAAAGGGGGCACACTTTGGGGAAAAGTCGCAAGGAGAGAAGCCTTTTCCTGATGATGAATTATTCATTCAAGCTCTGTTTTGTGAGCGATTACCGGCTAACTTATTTTATTGCACTAAACTCATAAAGCCAAAAGAATGCAATGATTTTAGAGCACACTTATCGCCAGCTTTTGATTTTTCATTGTATTTTGAATGCTTTAATCCTTAACATCCTTAACATGCATATACAATCTCGATTGCATCGATTCCCTCGGGCATCCATTTCCACCGCAAATTGTCAGCATTTCGAGCGGAATTTCAATCGCAACGGCAGTCAAATGAGTTGTGGCTATATAACGACAGGCCTGGCCCAGACCCCGGCCAGGACTCGCCGCTCTCGATATCTTATCAGGCTGACACACACTGTCCGGCAATCAGCAGCTGTTCAGATACCCGGAATCCAGCTGGCAGCAGCCCTTCCACCGGCCTCCAGGATTCCAGGATTCCGAGGCCAACGAAACATTAAATGGACACCACAAAAAGCAATCAGAGTGCGATTCCTGTCCGATTTCCCACCAAACATACATATATGTATGTATATGGCTATCATGTGTTTATAGAGATGTTTGTTTGTCCGAGGGGCGCCATAAAAAGTGCCTTTTATTTTTAATCCGTTTTATGCGGCTGTTGATTTTGCGATCAAACAGCTTAATCTTTTCACCGCAAATGCACAGCGTCCGGCGAGGGCAGTTGGGCGTTTATTTAACTGTCAAATTTACACGTGTTCGTGGGTGTTACAAAAGTCTGCTAAAAAAAAAATAGGAGGGGAAAGGCAAAATCAGGTCCCTCACAGAAGCAAGTTTTGGCCACAAGCCGCAAGGGCGAAACCGAAACGGAATCAAATGAAGAGCTCAGTCCGGCCACAGAAGCGGATGCAGCTACATTTGGCCAAGGACGCAGATACAAAGACAGATACAGATAGAGATACAGCTGCAAGTACAGATAGAGATACAGCTACAGATACAGCTAGAGATACACAAACATCTACAGATACCTACACTAAGATGCAGGATGCAGCTGGCCCCAGGATGTGTGCAGATGTTTAGCCCAATTGCTGGCAGCTTTGTGGCCGCTCTGGCCGGACTCTGGACATAGGGCCCTGGGCTCCACCTCGATTGCCATTGCAATTGCGACTTGGACTTGGACTTGGCCAGGCGGAGGCACTAATTGAAATTGGAACCCAGTTTTTGGCAGTCTGAAAGTCGTCTGCAAGTCGGTAGTTTGCAGGAAATGAGTGGAGCAGCTTAGAAGCTGCCCGGCTAATGGGGGAAAGTTTGTAGTGCATTGGTAACTATGTAGCTCTGAAGAATGCCTTCGGCACATCTAATACCCTTGGCTGCCTGCTCACTTTGTTTTAAAGAACTAAATACGCAGAAAAATGTACTAACTCAGGTCATCTGTTTAAAGTCTGGCTTAATCTTGTGGCGGCTTTCGGGGCAGCCATCCTGCATCCCATCCTCCTGACAGTTCCCTGCTCCCTGGCAAATCTCTTCGCATAAGCTGATGTCTCAATTCTGATCTGGTGATGGATGGCCCTGTGGCTCTGGATTTTCCGATGCGAAAAGCAGTGGTCAGGAAGGAAGAGAGAGAGAGAGTCAGTCATTTATGACCATTACGCAACCGAATGAAAACAAAATGGGAAAGCCATTGAAACAAATACGCTTTCACCCTCCCTGGAAGTCCTGGAAGAGCCGGGGGATGTGCGGTGACAAGTGACGACCGACTGACAAGGGTAAACAATTAATTGGGAACGAAATGCGAGGTCCGTATCTCGAGCGTGCGTGCGTGCGTGGTGACAATAAGGACGAAGATTGCTCTCGGATTTAGCCACACTTCACCTTCATCCTCATCCCCATCCCCCCCTCTGACCCAGTTTTAAAGCGCTAAAACTTTTATCATTAACGGCAGGAATCAGCTTAAGACCGTGTGGTTCTCATCGCAATAAATGTCACAAGGTGTTTTTTTTTTCGCTTGGCAAAAAAACTCCACCACCGCTCCCAGGCCAGCAACCAAATTGATTAGACTCCCACACACAGCCACCCACACACACACACACACACTTTTTTTGGCCATGAACCCAGCCCAGTTCAGTTCGGTTCGGTTCAGTTTAGGCCCCCCTCTCTTATCGTCACGTCAAACGCCCGTCACTTGAGCCATTTGCCTTTGACGTTGCCCGTACAACGCTGCGTATGCGCATTGTTCCAAGCAAGCCCAGTGGAAACATTTGTACGCTGCCACCGAGTGTGGCGTGGGTGTGTGGCAGCGTTGTTGTGCCTGTTTTTATGTGCTTTATGCCACTCTCTGCCTTGCAGTGCTTAAAAATAATTTAATTGTTAGCATAAGCTCTTTAATGCAGAACCCTCTGTGTGCGCGTGCATACTTGACTTACGTTTCAGCCAATTATGGCAGCTTAAGTGCATTAAGTAGGCCAGAAGACGACGTAACGGAAGTGGGGGTTACATCCGGCCACAGAACTAACTATTCCTCGGAAATCGCTTGAAAGAGAGACGAGCTAAACATCAACTCTGATGAGTTTCTTTAAACTTTTAAGAGGTTTAATTTGTGTAAGAAGGATATCATATAACAAAGTGGCTATAGTCCACAGTTTCTTCCTGATATTTAAAGCCTAGAATTATCCCCGAGGGATGCCTTGATTAAATCCCCATGTAAATGAAGCCCACAAACACCTCAACTGTTAATATAAATATTTCCCACACATACTTGTTCTCATTTTCAATCAAAATTCAATGCAACACGCTGGGCCTTTCACAATTATTGGAATTCCCATTTAATTGAAACCAAATTCCCAGGTTTCGTAACGGCCTGTTTTGGTGGAAGGTGCAAGTAGTACTATGGTATACATATATGGACTGACCAACCGAAACTGCAGCCTTTAATGACATATGTGCGCGACCCGGATGGACAGCCAAATGAAGGACGTGCAAAGAGGCTGCCGGAGGGGGCAGCGGTATGTGCAAACAATAATACACAATAATGATAATCCGTATAACTTAATTCAACTGTTGACCAAACTAAGCAGTGCACATTATGCAAATGTCCATTCATGCGACATGCGATAATATTTGCATTTGACGAGCAAACAGACAGATAAAGGGGCAGGACGAGGGCAGGACAGAGGCAGGACAGGGGCAGAACAGGGGCGGAGACAGGGGCAGAGAAGGGGGCAGGTGCAGGGGATGGGGCAAATGCAAATGGGCAGGAAAATGGAAAATGCCAAATGGTAAAGCCAAGCCAACGAAATCAAATAAGCCAAATTAAAGTTAAAGGGCAACATTGGGAAATTAATTACGATGATGTTCGGTGGGACTCCTGCACACATCCTGATCCCTCCTACCTTTTCCTCTCTCGCCCCTTTCCCCTTGTCCAAAATTGAAATGAAATATTGTATATTTGCGAGTCCTTCGACTGTGCATGTTTGTAAATGACAGATGAAAGGTAGCTTTGAGCAAATTATCAACAAGAATCCTTCACCATTGATTGGGGCAATAATCCTCTGAGAAAAAATTTAATTTAGTTAATGAAAAAACTAGAGATGTATATTTAGCTATATCGAAATAGATCGATATATTAATAGTAATATCAAAAAGAGCATAGATTTGATTTATCGAATACTAAACTGTATACAGAATATCGATTTATCGCTATTATGTATATCTCAAGGTTAAACTATCAATTAATATATTGTTCTTAGCATTTTGTATCGATATTTTTTCGATACGTAACTATTTCCTGCCTTCCCTCATCGAAAATCAATAACAACTTAAAGGTTACAACGCGGATTGCCCAAGAAAACAATGGGTTGCTAGGCAAATGTTGCCAAAGGAAAACATTAAATCACAGCCTTGGTCACTTTAAAGGGTTCTGTTTCGGGTTCTGGTCCTGGTTCTGGTCCTGGTTCTGGTCCTGGTCCAGGTCCTGGCATTGTTGTCGATCCAGTAGTTGCCCAATTCAGTTGTTGGCTCGCCGTTCTTTTGCTAACCCCCACCCTCCCCTCGCCGGGCCTCACCCCTCCCCCTTTAACAACTGCTGACGACGCCCGCTGTGCCGCTGACAGCAAACAGTTGTTTTGCATAAAAATGCCGTTGCAGATGCAAGGATGGAACTATTGAGAACGTGTGTCCGGACACACAAAAACATATACATACATGGGGCAGGCATACATATTTATATATGTGTATATATCGGGTGTTTATTCCTTTTTTGTTGCTATGTAAACACACCATAAATATGTAGGAACCCGTTCGCACAGCACACAGACACCCTACCCAGTCCGGTGCCAGGCCCGAGGTCCATCGGCTGTGCCATGCGGTTCGACTTGAGTTGGCATTATGTGTATGCTAATTGCAAATATATATATATATATAGTATATAAATGCTGTAAATGTCGCCCAAAAGGTCGGGGTTTTTAGTTGTGGTTTTTTTTGTTGTGTTTTTTGTGACCCCAACCAACTTTTTGTGGTCGATTCCGGGGCGCCACAAGAGGATTAAAGAATTGGCTATTTTTCAAAAGCAGAGTCAGAATTAAATTCCCGGTAATAAAAGCAGCAACTTTACCTAAAGCTTATCTGGGCAACATTGACCGAAAACCCCAAAAAGAAACTCTCAGTTTAACATAATGCAATTTGTGTTGTGTTCTTAGGGGAAAGTTTTCTTTGATCTTTGCGACTTAACTTGTGGTATTAATTCCTGATTCTTTGAGGCGCCATAAGCTGTGCTTATTTTTGGGGAATTTGAAAATAAAAACTAAACTTTGTGAATCTTTGTTAATCTTTAAAGTTAATTTGTTAGCAGTCTCGGGTTAGTGTGCTCATGCGCTTGCTTCAGAAAATACCCTTGAGCTGCTTCTTATAAGAGTATGGTCACACCTGGGCAATTAAGGTAATGTTGTTATATTTTTTAATAAATTGTATAAATTAAAGATTTATTTGCAAAATAAAAACCTTCTTAGCCCCTCAACTCTCCATGCTTCGTGGCAGAGTAGTCTTTCTGCCATTTTCGGTGTCCACTCGGTTTGTCACTCTCCTGTGGGCCCCTCAGACTTTTTGTGACGCCTCTCGCTTTACGTTATTTTGCATTTTGATCTCTTTTAATATATGGAAAATGCCGGCAAGGAGGGAGAGCAGGGAGGCGGGCCGAGCTGGAGGTGTCTGTGTCTTGGGGCAGTGTAGCTGGTGGTGGGGTCACTCCAGGAGAGGGTCATCTCGGGCAGCAGCAGCCACGTCACGCAGCTGGGCAAACGCCATCAGATGGCTGACTGGGCATATTTCTTGCTCTGCTCTCTGTTTTTTTTTTTTTTGTATTTATTTGTGTCCTTCTGGCCAAGCCTCATTTCAATATTCCCGGCCGTGATTTTCGACAACTCATCGTTGGGATTGGCCATTAAAAGTGCGAGAATCGACGCAGATGGCTCACATGGCGGGCACAATTTATTCCGATTCATTGCCAAAAGGGCTTTGGGGACACTCCGCTCCCCAGCTGTAGCTGCAGGTCCAGCTTCGGATCCAACTCTTGCTCCTGTTTCTCCTCCCGCTCCTCCTCTAACCCCTGCCTTTAATTGTGAGCCTTTCACTTTGGGCAGTCACTTTGCTGAATTAGCTTTATATCGCTTCGGCTGCCCGTCCCGATTAATCAGCCAAGACTTTTCCGAGTTGACCTTTTCCAGGCATCCTGTTAGCCTGGCATCCTGGGAAATTGCTTATTTATAGCTCCTGCCCCATTAACGACTCACGCTCGCCGTTATTTTCCTTGGTCCTGCTGGGCTTAGATAAGAGTTAGGAGTGAGAGAAGGCCAGGGGGAGAGACTCGCAACTTTGGCGGATTGAAAAATTTCCAGGAAGTGTCACACAAGCTAATCCTTTGAGCTAAAGTTACTCCGAATATGAGCTTGTATTTGCTTAGGGAGAGTACCACCCGTAGCCTCCTTATGCTCCGATTCAAATTTGAAAATAATATCTTTTACTTGCCTTGATTCATGTGCCCTCCTATGGGGTGACCTTGCAGGGGAAATCGGAGATCGGAGCTGTAGGAGAAGTCCGGGACCCACAAAGGTCAACGGAAGACGCTGCTTGCTGCGAACTTTCCGTTGACATTTGGCTCGACGATGACTCCTTTGATCTCTCTGGGGTCCCGCATTCCGCGCACTCCGCCGCCATCATTTATTTCGTTTCCCAGACTGCAGGAGCAGGAGCACGGGATGCCCCTCGACCTCACGCCCCACCCCTGCCCCATCCATCATCCCTGCTCGCAGGTTGGGCAAACATAATCCGAGCATGTTTTCAATTAATTTAATGCCGCATCCCAATTTGCCGGCTCGTCGTCCTGTGTTTGCCGCAGAAAGTGTGCCACACATGCGAATGATTAATGCGACTTCGTCGAGTCGGCAACTTTATTGCTTGACGAGGCAGCGCAGGACGGGAAGGAAGGAGACGAAACGAGGCGAAGGAATAGGCACTTCAATTATTCATCCAGACGATTGCGTCTCCAAATACCAGTGTTCCGCCTAATGAGATCTGTTCGTTCGCTTTCGGCGGCACATGCAGGCAGCAGTGCTCCTCCTAATCAGGATGCCGCTCTCTCTCTCTCCTCACCTCCAGGATGCATCCGACACTTTTCGGTTATTTTTTATCACAGCAGCCACGCATCGCTGGTCTCGAACAACAGGAATCAGTGCAAAAAGGGCAAGGACACTGGCAGGGTCTGGAGGAGGATGCGGAGACGGAGATGAAGGCGGAGCCAAAGACGGAGACATGGTGCAAGTGCACTTTCGACCATTCCCTGTGCACTCAGACGTGCCGATGACAAAGCTGATGGCTGCCAGAGGGGGGGGAGAGAGGGAGACACCGAAGGAGAGGCTGCCACTGGGACCAAGGACTCTACTTGCGAAGGGACACACTGGCATCTCATTAGAAAAGTTGAAGTTAAAGTGGGCCTAAGCCAAAACCATGGAAAACATTAACTGAAAATATTTACTAAACTAAATGAAAGTTATGAGTGAATACTAATAGAAATTTATTTTATAATAAATATATTTTTTAGGCATACATAAGCTATGCCAATACCTTAAATATCAGTGCTATATTTCCTCTGTAGGTCTCTCTCTCCCCCCCCTTATCATAGTTCCTTTCTGATGAGGCTTCTCTTAACCAAATTCTCAGTGAATGCATTTACTTTCACCTCTATGCGATGGACTCTCGAAATGGTTACGAATCGAATGGAATCGCTCTCTGAATGTTTGCCCAATTGTTCAGGGAGTGCAAATGAAACGTGGCGCTGGCATTTCCACTGCCACTTCCACTTCCACTTCCGCCGGCAGAAGCCGCCATATTGTTTACCCAATTTGCGATTGAGTAACAATTATTCGTGTGTTTTCGCTGGCACTCGCTATGGTGAACCCTCTCGCTCTCGCTCTTCCTCTCGTTATAGTCTCCCTCCTCTCGCTGTTTGCATTCGCCATTGCGGTGTGGATTTTTAATTTTGTAGGTTGTGTGCATGTTATGACAAGTGCGATGCAAATAAGTAACCCCATCCTGCCTTCCGCATCCGCTGGCGCATCCTTCACAAACAGCACTGCAGATATATGCATGTGTACATATCGGGATATAGCCCTGTGTGCAGCAGAAAAAGGCCATTAGCTAGAGTGGATGGCTGGCTGCCTGATTGCTCGGCGGAACCGAGTTTGCACGGAGCCCACACACACACAATAAATAATTTGCACTCTGATTGAAAATATTGTGCACATGCCACGAAGAAACCCCATCCCCCTGAAATCAATCGCGAAATTAAGAAAGTCCTGTGAGTAGTCCTTGCTTGGCACTGCTCTTGAATATAATACTATATGCCAAGGGGTAAAGTATAGAAAGAGTTTAAACGGGATCCTAATTGATTGGAAAAGGTACGGCAATGTGTGTTCCTTTTCTTTTTTTCTTCGACAGTAATTGCGGCGGCACATGTGATTCTGGTCATTTTGCTCCCTTTGCCTAATTATCTTTGGCCCAGTTCCGTGTGAGGACAACGTGCTCTCCTACTTGGGTTCCTGGCCCGGTGCCAATGGCAGGACAGGAAGCGAAATAAGCGAAGGAATAACCAAATAAACCAAATGAGTAAATGCGGGCAGACCGAAAATGAGAGGAAAACGAAAAAGAAAATAAAAACGAGAACGAGAACGAAACTAATGAAAATAATGCTAAAAAACTAGTACCGAACTAGGCAGTGGCAAGTGGGTCAGTCAGGGGGATGCTGTTGCCGGGATAATGGGGCCAGGACCTGCACGCCATCAAAATAATTAATATCCCTTCAAACATGTAACATGCTCTAATTACAATCACAACGACGACTGCAAAACCAGAGCAGCAGGGCAAGTTGACTCCAAAAAGGACAACGGCACAAATAATAAACAGCCCGGTGTCTGCCTGTTAGTGTGTGTGTGTGCCTAGTCAAGGTCGTTTCCGTTTCCGAATGGGGCGTGCTGGGAGGTATGCTGTGTGTGTGTGAGTGGTTGCTTTTGTGGCTGTGCACTTGCCGGCCGACTTTTATTTCCCCAGGAATCCCTGCTTACCGTTGTCATTCGTTCCCTCTCCCAATGGTCTCTCGTCCCTGGTCCTTTGTCTTTGCCCTCTTGCTCAAAAACTCATTAGTCAACGCATTTACTGAGCAAAAATTCCCAATTAAGCGTCTGCGGAGCCAAAACAATGGGAAACTGCAGGCCCTGGGATGGGCCCTAGCCCTAGATACCTCTTAATCGGGGCACGTAAATCGAAAAATATCTTTACAATCCGATAATATATCTAAGCGAAGATATCGCTGGGTATCGATTGATTGCTAGATTGTTAGAGGCTGAAGGTTGTAGCCCCCAGGCTTGCTTCTTTTTAAATTGTTTTATGATTATTTAAGATCTATCCTATTCTAGATATTCTTATCTATGAATTTTATGTATGAAATACAGTGTTAGTATCGAAGTCTTGCTACATATATGCATCAAATTTAAAAACGATTTATCGCAACATTAAAAGCAGTTTCATATATCAAATAAAGCTTTAGTATTAATTTTTCGATATATTAAACAGATTTTCGATTTATCACAACTTGAAACTAACTACTTTATATCATTATTTCCTATTTCCCACAAAGCTAGCTAAAAAATCTGTCAAGCAGCTCAATTGTTTGTTTGCCAATTTCAAGCCTGCCACGTAGTCCTCTTCCGTTTCCGGTTCCTGCTCCTATGAGAATGCCAATACGGCTCAGAGCTAGCTGCTGGAAAGCAAACATGGCCAACAGCGTGGAATGCCTTTTTGGGGCCAAGTGGTCGTCGGTTAGATCGTGTGTGCCGGATAACCTTTTCGCCTTTCGCTTTAATTAAATAGCATATAAAATTTGCTTTTAATCAGAGCCGCGCTCTGTCTCCCACTTTTATCCGATTTCGAGTGCAATTGAGACACTGAGCAGAAGCAGGAGCAGGAGGTGGAGCAGGAGAAGCAGCAGGAGCTGGATCAGGAGCAGGATGTCGTCACCATCACCATCACCATCACCATACCCATCACCGCCGTCGTTGTTCCCCATCAAACAAACATGCAGCTTCCGTTGCAGTCGGCGACTGTCGTCGATTTAATTAATTTGACATCATTTATTATGCCAAAAAAAAAAACGGAGAGAAAAAAGAAGTGGAAGCCGAGAGAGAGGTCCTGCAAGTGGCTGGGAGTGGGTGGCGGTGGCTACACCGCCGCACTCTCACACCCGAGTCAAGAAATTGCTTTTTAACGCACACTCACCCAGGACGACGGACGGAGTGCGTAAGAGGGGTCGGGCTCGGAGGCCAAAGGGCCACAAGTGATGCAGTTCACCGGCTTAAGTGTCGTGTCCGTGTATCCGTGTATCCGCCCAGTGTGTGCGAGTGTCCCGGAGTCCTTCCTGCATGTGGCGCAGTCAGCCCGAGTTTCAATTTACATTCACGTTGATTTTTTGTTAAATTGGGTTTGACTTTGGCTGTCGTTGGCAAGGATGCCAGTGCAAGTAGCAAAAAATCAACATTGACACAGAGACGAAGCCAAAGGTGAGTAAGCGAGGTCACGCAGACTGGGAGTGGGGAATGGAGAATGGGGGACTGGAAGTGCTCCTCCAGCCAGGTCCATTACCGTGAGGTTATTAGTTATGACGATATGGGATTTCCCCCCGAATTGAGAACAAGCACCCCCTGGGACCAATAACTCCATCTCCGAAGTCTTACTGGTGCCCAAAAACTATACATAATGTATTTAAGCATAGAAATGTGTCATTTAGGTCGATGCATTACGAGCAAGCTGGACATCAAGTAGGTTGTAGTAAGTTTCCAGCAGATCAGTCAACAGGATGAGTAGCCTTTCGGCCAGCTGCCTCCAGTGGCGACTGTGCTGCATCGGCTGGCGTTGCTGCTTGAGCATCTGTGAGATGTCGCGTGCCAGCGCCACGACACAACCAACTCTGTCATGGTCGCCGCCCAGAAGCTCCTTAAGATGGCCATCCAAGAACTGGGTGATCATCAAGAGATGGGATAAGATGCGGTCGTTGGCCTGGTACATGGTCAGCTGGCAGGGCAGCTCATGTTCGCTCTGCTCGTCCTCTGCCTGCTGGCTGCTTGCCGTTGCCAAGTCCGAAGAGGCCCCTGTCGCTGTCTCTTCCGAGGTGGAGCGTGCATACGATGACAGAGGGTTCTGCCACTCCACAGTTCGCCTGCGAGCGGGCGGCGAAACAGAATCTGGACGCTCATTTCCCAAACATTCGTTGGCAGTGGGACAGCATCGGCCCACCAAGATGCTCCGCGGTGGACAAAATGGGGGACTCTGGTCGCTGGAGAAGCTGCTGAAACTGGTGGGGTCCTCGGGGTCCTCGTTCTTCGCTTTGCCCTTGGCATCCCCTAGGCCGAACTTCCGGAAGCACTCGTCTCTGACCTTAAGGGCGAGCTCCATCCTTTCGCGAGCCTCATTACAGCCCTGGACCATTATGGCGTACTGCCTCGCTATCTTTTTCAACTCCTCTGGCTTCCACTGTTTTGGAACATAGCTATCGAGGTCGATGCGGTTGCCTTTGTTAAAAGGGTTAACAATATCTTGGTAGCGAAAGGCAAAGTAGGGTTCCTCGCGTTGCCTGTGATCCTGGGGTTGCTGCCGGGTAAAACAGGGTTCCTGAGTTCGCTTCTGTTCCTGGATTTGTCCGTGTTCCTGGGGTTGCTGCCGGGTAAAACAGGGTTCCTGGGTTTGCTTCTGTTCCTGGGTTTGCCCGTGTTCCTGGGATTTTTGCCGGCTAAAGCAGGGTTCCAGGGTTTGCCTGTGTTCCTGGGGTTGCTGTCGGGTAAAGCATGGTTCCTGGGTTTGCCTGTGATCCTGGGGTTGCTGACGGGTAAAGCAGGGTTCCTGGGTATGCCTCTGTTCCTGGGTTGGCCTGATTTCCTGGGGTTGCTGCTGGGTATAGCAAGATTCCTGGACTTGCCTGTTTTCTAGCAGTTGCCTGTGCTCCCTGGCTTGCCAATGTTCCTGGGAAATGTCTTCCCCCTGGGATTCGCTCCCTTCCTGTTCTTGTTCTTCTTCATCCGTATCGCTTGAGTACTTCCCGTGGGGCTCAGAGTTGGAGATCGACCGAAGATTCTGTCGCTCTTTCATTTCTGCTATCTGCTGCTTCCGCTGAGCTAGGAACAATCGGAGTTCCTCGAGGTAATTGCTTGCCTTCTCGAGTTCTTCCTCTATTCTCCGCTTCAAGTCCTCAATGGTCCCCTCATCGGAAGACGAGTTGCTTTGGAGAGTTTCACAAGGGAGCTCTGTTGAGTGTTCAACTGGATGGAGGTGTTCTTCTCGGTGATCTGCCTTGGCGGCAGGATCAGGACCTTGGTGCATATTTTCCCTTCTGACACCATTCCAGGAAGGTTCCTTCATATTCGCCATGAAAATCTCGTGCCACGTTGCAGTTTTGACAAATTTTTTTGAAGCTGCTTTAGGTTGGTCTTTTTGAGTTGCTTTAGCGGTACTATCCTGTCCTGTCTGGTGCTCTGTATTCCTGCCAGCTCTTTGGCGGTCTCCTGGCTGGCTCTTGGCTGGCTCTTGGACGTTTGCAGTCTTGGCTGGTTTGAACTGGTCCTCTTTATGGGAGTTTTTGTGGGACTCCGTTCTCTGCAGGTCTTGCTTCGCAGCAGCTCTTCTGTGGCCCCCGTCAGGGTCAGCTTGTTTCAGGTCTTTATTCCAAGCTCCCCTTAAGGGGTCCGCCTTGGTACTGCCATTGAAGACTTTCGTCCATTTTGCGGAACACTCGGAATCTTTTCTTGCAGCTCGTGGGACGTGCTCTTTAGTGGTAGGCTTCTTCTGGAGTTGTTCATTCTTATGCCCCTTGGAATCTTTGAGAAGGTCTTTCCTTGTGCCAACCTTAGAAATGTGTTCCTTCCCGTCAGACCTAAGGACCTCCTGCTTTGTGGCTGGTCTAGGGATGTCTTCACTCTTGGCATTATTACGGCAGTCTCCCTTCATATTGGCCAGAAAGATTTCTGCCCAAGTGGCATCTTTTGGCAAGTTCGCCCTCGTACGATAATCCTTCTCAGCAGGTTGTCGGCTGTCCTCCTTCCTGGTTCCTTTGATTTTGTCTTCCTTCTTAGCACCTGTTGGCATGTCCCCAATTCCGGCCCCTTTTTCGGTGCCCTGCTTCGTGGCATCTCCTTGGACGCGTTCCTCACTGAGGATCTGAGGGCCTGCCTTCGGGTTGCTGCTGACTTTCCGCTCTGCCACGCCGATATCCTCTTGATTCCTCGCCTTCTTCCCACTCTTCTGCTCCCGATCGATGCGCCCCCTCTGTGATCTCAGCTCCTGCATCGCATCCCTGCTCTTGCGCTCGGCTTCCTCCTTGGCCACCATTTGGTCATAGACCTCGATCATCTTCCGGACATTAACTACCTGCGGGCGCGACTCCAGCTGCTGCAGACTCTGACGGATCTCGGCTGCCTGCCGTTTCTCCGCCTCCACGGCAGCAGTAATCTTCGCCAGCTTCGGATCTGCCTTCCGATGAGCACGTGAGTCACTCTCGCCGTGCTTCGCCAGGAGTCGCTGGCCGTCCAGCTCCAGCTTCTTGGCCCTGATGCGGTTCTCACATGCCGACAACTCCTTCCGCATTTTCTCCTCCTCCTGCAAGGTCAGGCGTGTCTTCTCCAGCTCCTCGCTGAGCTGCCGCAGGTATTCTTTCGAGGTGGCCATTTGTTGTTTTGGAAAATTAAACAATTTTGAAAGTACTTTTTTTATACAAAAAATAATTAACAGCAACCAATTTTCCGCGTTTTCAGTCGAAAACGATTTTTTAGAAAATGCTAAAACTTTTTCGAAACTACTTTTACTTGAAAATATTTTTCAGGAACTAATTTTCGCTCGAACTCGTCGAGTCGTTAGTCGAAACTAGTTGTGGTCTAGCACAGGTCCGGGTCTAGACCTTTCTGACAATTCCCCGAGGTCTAAGGCGCGGCCTACTTGGTTATATATATTTATTTCTCCAAAAGACAAAGTGGCACAAACTTTAAAGTTTTGGCCATAAAAGAGAAAGGGCGAGAAGAGCAGTCCCAGGAGACGCGAAACTGATGCTAACTGCTTGTCAACTTGCCAGACTTGATGGTTCGCCAGGCCCGAAGTGCGATTAATCCACGCTAAATGAAATTAATAAGCTGCTCAAAGTTTCCCGGGACTTGGCAAAGTATTTAGTTGGCCTAAGCCTAAGCTCGGGCTCGTGTGAGTGCTGCTCGGGCATTTGCCAACATTTCAATTAAGCATAATTACAATATTATCGCTAAGCCCGCACACAGACACTCCCCAACCAAATATCCAAATATCAAAATATCCAAATACAGAGGGGACTCCGCGCCGGGCCAGGACCCCCTCCTGGGACGCTAAGCCCCTCCATTGTTTGCACTTCGTCAGATCCGCCGCATGAGTGCCGGCACTCTGATAATAATTAATATTTAAATCCGTTTTCGAAAGCCATTTCATTCATTACGGCCTATGGGCCTGTCAATTTGGCCCTCGCGGTCGCGTTTGGTAAAAGTTTAGATCGCATCAGCTAATAACTACAGAATTATTGGTTGTTCTGTCGCCAACATAATCATTTTGTGATTCTTTGTGGGAGAATTTTTAAGCCATCGAGGAGTAGCTTGAAGGCTTCTTTCCAAGCGAATAAAAATTATAGAAATACATTATTTGAAAATATTACTAAAATATAGAAATATATTAAAACTGCTACATAACCAAGGATAATACAAATAATTCGTTTAAATTTGTATCCATCATTTTGTAGGACAATTTTTGGGCAAATTAAAGCTTAAAAATATAATAACTGGGCTAAAAACACATTAAATTGATGGCAGAAAACTGTTCTGAGTTAGGTTAAGGCTAATAAATATGCATACTGAACTTTAATTTATTTTAAAATTAATTTGTTTTCAACTTTTCTTTTTGGATTTTCACAATTAAACCCCTTAAAAATATCGGAAAATATTAAAAATTGGTTTTTCAACCAGACATGGCTAGATTGACTCGGCTGTTGATGCTGATTAAGAATATATACAATTTATGGGGTCGGAAATTGCTCTGAGAAGTTATAATACCCTAAAAAGCTGTACAATTAATGATATAGACCTTAAAAACCTCTTTAGCCAGTACATAAAATATATTTTTTCACAGACAAAAATAAGTACATATTCTCTGGCTAGCTCCTTTTTCTCTCTGTGCACAGCGGAGAAGCAAATCAGGGTATTGTTAGATTTTCCCCTACACGTTTTTACTCTCGCTTCTTTTCCCGACTGATTAATTTGATTTGATAAGTCTTGACGCAAATGTGTTTAATTTACCTCTAACGTTTCCCCGGCCTTTTCCTGCTCTTAACTGGCCCCAGTCTGAAGGGCCACCCATGGCGTGGTCGCTACCAGCTTTTGATCAAGGCGAAGGGAACCTGAAACCGCCGCCTGGTCATTCGATATGGTCTCAACCTGCGCCCTAACCCTTGCCCTTGGCCCGGCCCTTCCTCTTGAAAGGGCTTCATCTTCGGTACTTTGATCGGAGAAGGAGGAGTCTATTTATAAAGAAGAGCTTCAGACTCAATAAAAGAATAAGCCTCTTGACTGTTTTAATGTTAGTTATTAGTTCTTTATATCATTAATGATATCATGAGCTTTATATAAAGTATTAAGAAATCTTGGGAGACTTGGAATTAATTAAAATTCCCCTTCCTGCAGACTTTAATTTGTATTTTTAGTAGAGCAACACAGCTTCAGCGAGAACACAACCTGCTCTTTCTGGTTTTACAACTTTTTCTCTCAGGGACTTCAACTCGAACTCGAACTCAAGCTGAGACGCTGTTTCCCCTCCCAACGATCCTCCAAAGGGCAGGGCAAAAGGTCACACAAACCGAGACCCAGACCCAGACCGAAACCGAGCCCGAGACAGGCGGGGACACATTCAAATGGTTGTCATCAATTACGCGTGAAATACGAAAAAATAAGAATGGAAAAATAGAATGGAAAAAAGCG
>JAEIHY010011476.1:0-14939 GCA_018904565.1 Drosophila tsacasi
CACTGCCTTCTGTGCGCCTGGTACTTGAAATCGAGAAACCGTTGAATTTGTACTGAAAATATTCAAATTCAAGCCTCGGTTTGGCCTACATCAACAGTAAAACTGTTGTACCTCAACAAAATTTGTACAACAAAATGTTTGCTCAATGCGAAATTGAAGCCTAATTCTGCTTATAACAAAAAATGCAATTTGTACAACAACAAAAAGTTTTTTTTTGCTTGTTTTTCTTTTACAATAACATTTTTGCTAAGTGTAAATAATAAAATAGTCGCGTTATTTATAAAGAAAAAAATTGGAAACTTTGTAAAATAAAGTTTTAAAGCGTATAATGAAGTTATTTATGAACATAATAATAATAGCAACATAACATAATTTGTGCCATACGCCTAAGTAGGACCAGCTGATGCGGGAAGCGTATAAAACAGGTCTTTGTCTGACGAACGTTGGCTTTCTTAACGGAAAATCTAGCGGTCACACTGAAACCTTTTTTTTAGCTTTATAAAGTAAACAAACAATTTTGGCCATTTTAGGTTTTGGGATCTTGGGACAGTGCAAAGGCAGAGTTGCAGAGAGATGTCGGAGGTTCGCATTCGGCCGCGCCAGGTGCTGGTGCTGATCATAGTCTTCCTGGTGATCCTAATGATGGTGCACCGGAACGGGAAGCGCACCTGCCAGGGTCCGGACTACCTGCAGACAATGTACGCACAGGCGGACACGTTGCCGACCATCTATGCGGTGACGCCGACATATACGCGACCCGCCCAGAAGGCGGAGCTGACCAGGTAAGGCGCTGCGTGCTCCCAGGGCTCCTTTTAAGATCCTCCGCTCCCCTCTCCCCTTAGGCTGTCGCACCTGTTCATGCTGCTGCCGCATCTGCACTGGATCATTGTGGAGGACGCCAATGCCACCAGTCCGCTGGTGACCGGGCTGCTGCAGCGCGCCGGCCTGGAGAAGCGCTCCACGCAGCTAAACATCAAGACGCCGCCCGAGTTCAAGCTGCAGGGCAAGGATCCCAACTGGATAAAGCCACGCGGCGTCGAGCAACGCAACCTGGCGCTCACCTGGCTGCGCAACAATGTCGACACCGACCGGCACTCGATAGTGTTCTTTATGGACGACGACAACTCCTATTCCACAGAGCTGTTTGAGGAAATGTCGAAAATACAACGGGGACGCGTCGGCGTCTGGCCGGTGGGCCTCGTTGGCGGCCTGATGGTGGAGCGGCCGTACCTCAGTGAGGATCAGAAAGAAGTTATCGGCTTCAATGCCGCCTGGCGGCCGGAACGACCATTCCCCATTGATATGGCCGCCTTTGCCATCAGCATGGATCTGTTTATCCGCAACCCGCAGGCCCTCTTCTCGTACGAGGTGCAGCGCGGCTATCAGGAGAGCGAGATATTGCGGCACCTGACCACCCGGGAGAAGCTGCAGCCGCTGGCCAATGCCTGCCGTGACGTCCTCGTGTGGCACACGCGCACCGAGAAGACCAAGCTCACCGCCGAGGAGGCGCTGCTGAAGAAGGGGAAGCGTTCTGACGGCGGCATGGAGGTGTAAGCACATCGAAAAAGACCGCTGTTGAAGCCAGCCGGCTGTACATACTTAGCCACTGTCCCCTGCCCATTCTCTTAGTGAATTTATGTAATATCCGCCAGAGATCTTAGCTTTCCTCGCAGACTAAATTGAAAGAAATGTATACTTACGCCTAGTCTAAGTGCAATTACCTACTTAAAGCATCACCTTAGTATTTAAGCGATAATCGATCGGATTTGTAGGTAAAATATGTAATTTTATTTAACTCTTGCTTACTTTTTGTAAAATTCCCATCAAAAGCAATACCTTGTCAGCTTTCTTGTTTGTATCCCTTGTATCCCTTTATTTTATCCATTATTTTAAGCACAAAGAGCATTTTGTTTGTAAATACAGCCGCTTAGAAAGATTTTATTAGCATGTTTGATCGATTTATCGATCAGCCGAAAGCACAATAGTTTTCTATAGATTAACTGTGCGAGGAGAAGTATTAGCGAAAAAAAGTACTCTAGAATAATGCTAAAATTCAAGTCAAAGTTGTAAGTCGTCCCTTGTAAGTGCCTCCCAGATGCGACAGAGATTAAACCCAAAAAATACTTCCTGAAAGCTAGCTCATTCTGTGCCTCCTGCTCAATGCCAATAGGAAATGCTTATTGTATCAAATAAAATGAATATAAAAGTACTCACTTTCAGTTTGTTTACCAATTATGACCAAAGATGACTCCCCTCGAGGAATAAAACAATTGTCTTTGGAATTATTATGGTACAGTAAATACGATTTATTTTCCCCCTTGTATGTATAAGTTTTCCGTCAATTTATAGTTTAGTTTTCATTATAAAAAGCTACACTCTGCTGTTGCCCGCCGGAACGGAACGATATATGGTATATAGTATAGCATATGGATTCCTGTTCCTGTTCCTGTCCCTGCAAGCAATGCATATTTCATATGCAGCAAACACACTCTCGCTCGCGACTGGCAGGAAGCAGACTTTACACATTAATTACAGATCTCTGTGTGGGTGTGTAGCCTCCATTTCCGTTATCCTCGATCCGTATAGTTTATATAGTTTAATATATATATAAGGTAAAAAGCTCTGGCAAGGCAACAGAAGCTACAAAAGCTCGTGGGCGGGGAGGAAACCAGGAAAACAGGGATCTGATCTCTACCATGGGGGTGGGGTGGAGTGTGTTTGTTTTTAAATAAAACTGCGCTTTCTTTACGGGATTATACATACATATACATACATTCAGATCGGCTTGTATACACACAGATATACATATATAATATATTATTTTACTTTCTGTTTTTTTTTCGATTTTTATTCTTGAATTATTCCGTTTTGTGTGTAGAAAAAAAAGGCTTACAAGTAACTTTTCAATACATGTACATACATATATTCATAGATTTATATATCCGTTAGATCGCTTAACATACAATTTGTTTAATTTTTACATACATAAGAAAATACTTGTAACACAAAACTGAGCATCGATGAAAGGATGAATGATAAATGATAAGCGAATGTTTGGCAATCTCTCGTTATCGTTCCGTTCTCGTTACTTTCTATTTATCGTTAGCGGTCTCTTTCCGTTCTCGTTCTGCTCTCTACTAGCTTAGCAATTAATGTAAGTTTAGTTTTTAAGCATTTTGTAACTGTCATTCTTCGTTTTGTGTGTGTGTGTGTGGGATGGGTGTGCGAGGGATGAACAGGAAACGGAAACGGCAACGGAAACGTTAAGCTGCTTGTCAACATTTGCGATTTGGACAATTTGAAACATCAATTTAATATACATTGAGCATTTTTCATTTGTTTTAAGTATACGAGTTACAGAATAGGAAACCAAGGATTTCTTTATATTTTTATAAAAAAAAAAACTAAAATATTCAAGTCCTTTTTTTGTGTTTGCTATATATTATTTATCTTCGTTTCTCTTCCATTGAGAGGAGAAAGAAATGCTCGCAAGTCTTTTGTTCAGCGTTCTTTAAGTACATACTACGAATTGGTGGGCGCGGGGGGGAAGTGATGACGGGGCTGGGGGTGACAATCAATGCAAACTTAATGTTTAAACTTATTTATGGCATGTTTAAGTTAGTTATACTAAAGAAATCTTTATCATTCCTTGCGGCTTACATGCATAAATCCCACCCTTCCTCCTTCTTGTCGCGTTTAACTGCTAAATAAATGTAATAATTTGTTTGTTTCTTTTGTAAGGCATTAATTTAAGATTTCCTTCTTGCATATATATATATATCTATATATATACTACTTAGGCTAGGTTCTCGTCTCATCCTATATCTTTAATTTGTTAATTTATTGTGTCCATGTGTTTGTGTGTGTGTTTGTTGATAAGAAAGGCAAAGCAAATGCAAAGAATATGCTCAAACGTCTGTAAACTAGATAAAAGAAGCGACATGGAGTTATTACTGTATCCGCCATCCTTGTGTTTGTTCGAGCTTAGTGTGCTAGCTGTGTTTGTGTTAGATGTTAGATGCTTTAGATATCGTATGTGTTTATAGTAGAGACATTTAGTTAGGTTTACGCCGTGTACGAAGGTAAATGAAAACCAACTCAGAGTGCCAATCGATGCGATATTCAAGTGTTCTTTGGCTTTTAATCGTATCCGTATCAGTATCTGTATCTGTATCTGTATCTCTTGCCCATTCCAGCATTCACTCTTCGGTCCGTCTTTGTGCACGTTCTTCTCTCCATCCTGTCCTGGGATACTGCGACTTCAGCTCCAACACTGAATCTCTGCATTTACACCGCCGAATTCTTGCCAATGATCTCGCCACTGCGCGAGTGCACGAAGCGGCCATCGAACTCTATGGTGGAGTTCTGCTTGATGCTGCCGGTGGGCGTGCGCAGCGGTTCCTTTTCATCTCTGTGAATAAATATGGAAATATATGCAATTAATAAAGGCATCAATTGAGTTTCTCTTTCTAAATTTCAAAGCTCAACGGTCATTCCAAGCTAGTAACTGCTTGCAGCCATGCGAAAGCTGCCTGCTCTACACATGCTCCGAAGTAAGCGGTGCACACTGCTTTCTAGCATGACACTTACCTATTGCTATTTTTTTTTGTAATTTATTGTTGGATTTTTTAACTTTAGCATATTTAGAAATATAAATTATTTAGCAGACTAGACACAAATTATGAAGCCAAGCAATGGTTAAATTAAATATTTGAAATGAAATCAAAAGAACTACTAATGGGAAACTGCTTAATAATGCACTGCTTGTTAGGTGGATTTTTATTTTTATTTCTATTTGTTTTAAGTATTTGTTTCACTTTTAAAATAATAATAATTTTTTTTTTTCATTTAAAAAAAATAATGGCACCTGCTTGTCTTTCAATTACTTTACGTAATCCACATATGCTTAAAAATAATTATTTAAAGAAACAAATGATCAAACTCCTTGCTTTAACAAATGATTAGCTAGGGACTAGGCTGTTATTTAGCACGATATGTATTTTAGCATATAATTATATTAGAAATAAACATTTTAAAACTGAAATATAAATTTACAAGTAATTCTAATTAAATAAATGCTTCCTGTGAGTGTTACATCCGCTCAAGGATTATGACATTTCAACTTAAGATGGCGGCATGCAGTGCTAGCTAATGAAGACATGACTTATGAGGTTTACATAAATGCGGGTTATCGTATTGACAGCGCATGATTGGAGCACAACAGAGAGGCAAAGGATGCAGAAGCGGCAGATAGCGAGAGGCCCTTAGAGTGGGCAAGAGCAGAGCGTAACGGAAACGGATATGGAAACGAAAAACGGATAAGGAAATGGCAACTGTAGGCGGCGAGGGGTACGTACAATGGCGATGTCATGGGCGAACCGCCCAACTTGACCGGCGGCGGCAGTGGCAACGGCGACGGTGGCGGCTCCTTTACCAGCTGGCCACTGCAATAAGGTAGCGGAAAACGCCAACCATAAAGACTGCTAGGTTAGATGGTTGAGGTTTTTGGTTGGTTTTGGGTTCATTTTGGGTTCGTTTTGATTGTGATATATGATGGATGTGTGTGTGGGAATAATACATGATGAGGTTTGATTTAGTATTTAGCAGAGAGAGTAGAACACATAGATATAGCTTCGTGTTTAATGTGTATGATCGAACAATGCGTGTGTGTGTTGAGGTGTATTTAAAAAATAATTTTTCAAGTTTTAATATTTTTAAAAAAGAGTTTCAATTGAGTGATTCTAATATTTCAAGTTCATTGAGTAAATTTTAAATATTTCAATTGTTTAAAAGCATATCAAGAGCTTTTCTCAATTGAAACTCTTAACTCTAAAGATTTAACTTCTGTTTTAAAGTTTTCTTCTTAATTTCTTAATTAACACACATTAAATTTATAACAACGCAACAATCTTGTACAATTAAGCAACAAACTAAGGAAATCATTTACTAAGCCAAAGTCTGTGTATTGTGTTGAAAAATTGAAAATTTTAACTTGTGATTTGGCTTGTGTTGTTCATATTTACTTTATTTTTTTACCCATTTAAATATTGCACTAAAAATTTGATGGCAAACGAAAAGTTTAAAGCTTAAGCTTAGTTAATTTTAGAATTTTAACAGTGCACTGATTCGGGGCCGAATCTCTCAGACGGATATCAGGGAATTGCGATTGAACAACAAGGACTTGGGCCGCGCATAGACCCAATTGTACTCGAAATCCTGGCGCCTGTTTTTTTCGATTATCGATGATCGATTTTCGATTTGATTTTCGATCGCAACAAGGAGCGTGTGGGGAAGGGAAAGAAACACAAGCAGAACGGAAGGCAATAAGCAAAATGTTAAATTCTGTTTCCGATTCGGATTTTTAGTGCAATATTCGTATCACTTTCCAATCAAATCAATACACAGAAAAAGATACGATAAGTCTAGTCGATAAGCGATATGTTTGTGAGGGGCTATTTCGATTGTTGTCAGTTCGAGATGGACGGAACTCGATGTTCACTTGTATTGATGACGATGTTTCTCTTTTATGGTATTTTAATTTAAATTAAAGTTGAGTTAAATTTTTTGTGATCTTTTGATTTAATATTTAATTTAATTTTAATAATAATAATAATCAAGAACATTTAAGAAAGTTTAATATGACGAAGAAGATACTTTTTTACAAGATCAAAGTCTTGAATATATCAACATAAACTGCAATCGATTTAACCCCCCTCTGTCCTGGACTCTAAATAATTATTTTTGTGTAAATATTTCAATAATACTCGTAATAATAATAGAAATAATTAAAATCTGCCTTAGCTTACCTGCCCAACTTGGCCTCGTCGTCGATCTCCGATGGCGACCGCTTGGCCTTGCGGCACATGGTGGCCATGACGCCCATGTGAACGGTAACGCAGCAGAGGAGATCCACCACGAAGAGGAGCAGCAGGACGCCGCCGAGTGCGATGCCCACGATGGCTGCCGAGGAGAAGACCTGTCGCTCTGCCACCTGGATGATATCGATGCCTGTTTGTTGGTTTTTTTTTTTGCGATGCGCATAACCGGAGGATTCAGCAAGGATGTGCGGAATGGGGAGGGGGGAACAAAGTGTACTTGATTAGTAAGATTCTCAGACTCAGAGACAGATAGATGGGGGGGCAGGGACGCTTATCTCTAGGTGGTCCAAGCCACTAGCCTAGGAGACTCCTCTCCGCTCTCCTTAACTCCATTTTAACGCTAATCTTACACAATTAAAAACACTCGCTTATGTTTGTCTTTTCTTTTTTTTTTGTTTTTTTTTTTTGTTCTTAAATGCTGGTTAATATTTTACATTTTTGTGTGTGTATTATTTGGTGGTTTCGAAATTATTAGGAACTTAACCGGTAAACAGTAACAATAGCCAAGATCAAACGAAATCAAAGTGGTAAATAGCAATCATAATAAATAATAATAGTGATAATAATACATAACAAATAATAAATGGCACCAATTTGACATAACACGAAAAGCTGGTTCAAACAAAGCAAACGCAATTGATATACAGGTTGCTTCCGGGATAACAGGTTAACAGGATACAAATAAAGCATGCAGCCAAGGGGGAGAGTGTGGAAAGTTCGGGAAAATGGCTAGGAAAATGTGGCCTTTTTAAGATAGAGAGACTGAGAGAGAGAGAGAGAGTGAAAGAAGCATAAATAAAAAGGATTTATCAAACGCTTTTTTGTGTTTTTTCTCTTGTTTTTACAATTGCAAAAATACAAAATACAGAAAAATACAGAATTAGACCAATATGCAAAGTATACAGGCAGTGTTAGGCAGTTCAACTTAAGAGCAACATTTTGTATTATTTTTTGTTTACATTAGGTGTAAGTAAAGATTATGTATATTGCGAGATATATATGGGATAGAGGAGCATATGGACATATGGGATATCGTTTGGCTAGAGTGCTGCAAGGTGATTGGTTTTGGTTTTGGTTTGTTTCTTTTTTTTTTTTTTTTTTTGTTTAAACTATAAACATAATCAACAATGAACAATTAACAATAAGGATGGTTTTATTAACAGTTTTCTCTCTTTGTTTTGTTTAGATATTTTTTTGTGTGGGGAAAATACAATTTTGGGCTGTTAGTGTCTTGTGTGCAGTGCAAAAAAAAAAAGAGTTAACTATAGAGTAACATGGTTAAACGGGGGATTACGTTACATTTCCGGTTTTTACCTGGCGGCATCCGAGTTAGCTGGTTGATGGTGGCAACCCTGGCAACCCCAAGTCACACACACGCACGCACTGCTTTCTGTTAAAGTTGTGTTCTTTATTACCCAAAAATGAACTGCTTAAGTGGTAGGCTTTCGTGATAGATTTTTCTTTTTGCTTACAACATTCATCATGACACCTTATTTTTCGTTTGCTTTTTTTATATGTATGATCTGTGTGTGCTTCTCCTCGACAGGATCGAGGGAGTTAGAATATATATATATTTATATAAAAAAAAAGACAAACACTATCCCCATGTCAGCAACGTTAGGCGGGCTGAATTATTCACTAACTATATGGTGTATACGTATGTATAACTAGATATTGTAAAGGTATAAATTGCTATCTTTTTTTTTGGATTTACGATAATATATATATAATATATATATATATATATATTTGGCTAGAAAAATCGATTTCGCTTGCTATAAAAAAATCGCGTGTATACAGGAATATCATCGGTTCGTCTAAGTCGAGTTTGCATTCTCTAGTTGGCATTCACTAAACGCTATCAACGGAAGGTAAAGTGGCTTCGAAACACCTTGCGTGTTGTGTGTGTAGTGTTGTGAGCAAAATTCGTAATTAGACATAGTCGCACTTTAACTTAGTTTGAGTTACTTATTGTCCCCTCTCTTAACGTGTTCGTACACGCGCGCGCTCAAAAAAACAGAACAGAGACTAGAGTGAACGGAAGCTGTTCACAAAACAGTGTTGGAAGAAGCTTTTTGGCTAATCGTAGGTGTTGGTAAACGCGTGTAAATGTAATTGTTTTGGTAACTTGTTGTACTCGTATGCAATTGATATTACTTTCTCTTTTCCTCTTACTTTTGGGTGTAGAATTTCGCTAAAATTTCTCATATATATTGTAAGTATAAATTTGGTTTAAGTTATTCGCTTGGCAGTGTTGTAAAATTCACATTGAACTAAGCGGAACGGGACTGCGTCGGTGTTGAATAAGAATAATAATAATGATAAATGCTCTCGCTATACACATACATACATATACATATAGATATACAACTAAATAACAACTTAACATCGGCTTAGTGGTAGTTAAACAAGATCTCTAGCGGTTAGACATAGGATATGGGGATACGTAAGTACAATCGTTGTCATCATTGTGTAAGTGACTCGGCTTTTTGGCAATCCGTTACTTTTCCCATCAATTAATCAATGTTTTTTTTTGTTTATTATTACTGGGTTTTCTTTTTGTACAGTTAATGGAATCGTTACCCGCCCCAAGTGATATTCCTAGTGATCGTATTCTCTACTTGAGCACAGTTAACATAACTCTATATTTCCGCTTTATCTCTTGTTTTTTTAAATGTATCATTTATTTTCGCTCTTTCTTATTAATTTATGTTTTTTTTTTGCTTATTTTTTTGTTTTATTTTTTGTTTACTTTTCTTTTCTGGATTTCTTGTGGTTGTCCTTATTATTTACACATTGACAGACACCAAAAAAACACGGGGAAAACTAGAGAAAGGAAAACCCTTGATAGACACGGCCAGCGGATGGATCCTCTAAGCGCACTGCTTTCGTGTGTGTATGTGGTTCTTCTGGATTGGCAGCGGGGGGATCTTTAGAAGGAGGTCCTTTAAGCAGTGCGCGGCGTCGTTGACGGCAGCAGGAGCAGCATTATCGGCAAGGCAGCGCAGAGAGCAAGCAGTCGGGCCAGGGATGGAGCACCACTCGACTTTTGGGGATGCGGGTTATCTGTTTGCATTTCGATTTTTGCATTTTTGGAAATTTTCAAATTGGGTTTTTCGCATTTTGGTTTGAGTTTTTTTTTTGTACAATTATTTCAGTTTTTTCGTTCATTTATTTTAGTAGGAGATTGTTGTTGTTGTGGTTTTAGGCACACACACACATCATAAAAGAGAGAAAAAACAAGGAAGAAAAAGTGGTAGAAGAAAAAGGAAGAAAAGGAAACACACAAAAGAACAATTTTTGTTGTTGCTGTTGTTTGGTCTTCATTGCACATTAAATTGTCGGGTTTTTGGGTTTTAGTTAAATTATTTTCTTTTTTTATGGGTTTAGCTTTGGTTACTGAGACGACGACGGCGACGAATCGAAACACAATGTGCATGTAGTGTGTGTGTGTTGTGTGGGTTAGTTTGTTAGTTTGTTTATTTCTTTGTTTCTTTTGTTTGTGTTTTGTTTTTCTAACAAAAGGGGAACTTGTTGCTCGACCAAAATGTGTTAGTTGAGTTTTTGCTTGTTTTTTGGTTGGTTACGTATAATAACTATGACTAAATGCCTAATTAGATGCACACACTAAGTCCACTGGTTAGCCAAAAGATCAAGAGGTTATTTATTAAAGTTGAGGTTATGTCTAGGCGAAAGCGGGAGGCAATGGAAACGGTAAAGGTTACGGGAATGGCAACGGGATTTGTTAGGATAACGGTACACGTACACACAGGGAGAGTGTGGAGAGTGGAGACTTTAGAGTGGAACGAGAGAGAAAAAGAGAGACAAATATATGGCACACACAAAACAAACACAAACGGACTACGCACAACATTTACTTAAAGTTAGCAACAAAAGAGGGCAACAAATCGACGACGAGAGCGAAAAGAAGACAGTGTGAGTGAAAAAGAGAGACAGCGACAGATTGACAGAGACAGAGACATAGAGAGAGAGATAGAGAGAGACGACGCAGGCAGATAACTGATAATAATAAAGAGATAAGTAAATTACAGTCTGTTTGGCTTGGTTTTCTTTTTTTTTTATAAATGTTTTATTTGAGAAACTTTTCATTTTGCTTATAATTGAAGAATTTAACTAAAGAAGTAGTAGTAGTCGCAGTATACACACAAAATCAAATTAATTCAAAATCATACTCGATGTGTTAAAAATAAAAATAGTCGTAATAATAATAATGAAGAACTCTAGTGGTAGTTGTCCAATTTCAAAAACAGAAAAGAAAATAATTAGTTTTTGTTTGTTTTTTTCGTCGCTTTTCGTTTACGTACTAGGTTTTACATTTAACAGGGTTTTTTATGTTTCATACTTTCATTTATAATATTACAATCAAAAAACTGTGATGAATATGCACACACACAAAAATATAAAATTATATATGTAAATTTCGCGTTCTTCGTGTCACAAGGAAGTACGTAATGTTATGTTTAGTGTTGGTAATTATAATTAAGTAAATGCTTAAGAATGGTAATAAAAAAAATGGAGCGTAATTAAAGTAAGCTAAAGTTTAATTCGTGATGCGCATCTCTCACATTTCTTTTATACAACAGTTGACTGGGGCGCCCACGCACTCGCACTGCTTGGCCACTGCTTGTGGGCGCGCGCCCCGTGGTGTGAACTTTGCATTTGACTGCGAAGTGTGAATATGACGTTCTCGACTCAAATGAAAATTAATGTTCGAAATCAAATGCGTTGCAACACTTAGGCATTTGGCTGCTTTTTTTTTTTTGGCTCAGTGTGGGTGTGTGTCTGTCGTGTCGGTTGGAATGTACGCATTATCATAAGTTATCGATAATTGTAGGGTTTACGGACGCTTACTGATTAATTGGCATTAAGGATAAGATGCTCTAGACAGATCAGAACGCACAAAAACATGCAAAACCAAACATAATGTTCCAGAACACAGGACAAATGAAATTAAGATATAACGTTGAGCAAATTAAAGTAACAAAAGTGTATCGATAACGATACACATGGGACAGGAGACGCATTACGGGATGGGGGGCGGGGCGATACACTGAGTGTGAACAACAAAAAACAAAAGGGTTGAAACGCAATTGAAATGAACACTACAAAAATGTATGCAAAATTTATCGATTATATCTGGGATATATATCATATTCATACTATATATTCGTATATATATATATAGAGCTGTAAAAATTATGTCTTTATCTATATATATATATATGTTCAATGTGGATGTGTCTCAGAGTGTGTGAGAGTGAGTGTATATAGAGATTTTTTTCAGTTAAATATATATATGTTTCATGTTCTTGCTGGGATAAGATTCGTTTCGATCATTTTTGGAATTCTCCAAGTCGAAGGATCGATTGACCGATAAACAGCGATTCCCGAGCAGAGTTCTGCATCCGTTGCTATCGACAAAAACTGCCACAAACACACCGGACGCAGACTCAACACAGTCGCACTGTTGCCGACCCATCGATCCCTCGATTTGCTTTCCTTAATTATTTTTTGTCTTTCGGCTTTTAGACTAACATTGAGGCTAGGACACTAAGTAATGTTATGCTTATTGTGGTGGCCAGCGTAATGATTGCTGTTGTTGCTGTTGTTATCGATGTGGCTGTGGTTGTTGTTGTCGATGTAAATGTGGTTGGTGTGAACAGTCGTTTGTGTAGCGCACCGACGCCGGAGTTGAACCCGGCCGAATAGAGCAACGTGCCGAGATTGTTATTAGCGGAATCGGACTCACCTCGTGTCGTCTTCATGATAATGGATGCTGGGGAGGAGTAGCCGATGGCGTTGTGGGCCTTCAGCTCGATGCGATAGTACGTGTTGCCATTCAGCTGCGTCATCTCGAAGGATGTAGTCTCCACGACTTCAACGGTGTTGCAGGAGTTCTCCAGCTCCGTCCAAGTGCCGGTCATCTTCAGACCCTGCAATACATATATAGATATATTTTTAGTCTACATGATGTGGAGGTTTGATCTGTGAATCTTACCGGGCAATACTTGATCTGATACTTGTCGATCGGCTCCCCGTTGTCGGCGGGCACGCCCCAGCGCAGCTCAAAGTGATCAGAGTACGGGGAGACGACGACTGGCTCCTCCTGGTCGTGCTGCTCGGGATGGTGCAGCGGCTTGGGCTCTTCGGGCGCCGAGCGGCGCGGCGTAGACTGCTGCTGATTGACGCCCCAATTGCCCAGTCCCACCTGATTACGGGCGGCGAAGCGGAAGCTGTACTCTGTCTGCGGCCGCAGTCCCTCCACAATGTACGGTGAGTCCGGCGACCAGCTGCGATTGTATGCCGAGGACCAGTCCGGATTAAGGGCCTCCTTGTACTGCACACTAAAGGCCAGGATGGGCAGGCCCAGTTCGGTGGGCGGGCCGCGGATATCGAAGGTCATTGTGGTGGCTGTTAGCTGGCTGGGCTTGGCCTCGGAGACAAAGTCTGGAACGCGGGCCTCCTTCAGCTGCATGTCGTGCTCGGCGGTGCCGTGGATATTGGTGGCGATGCACTTGTAGGCGGAGTAGTATTGCCTCGTTACGGGATGGACGATGAGGTCACTGCGGGGTCCGTTGCCGAGGACCTTCAGGTTGGTATCGTACAGATCCTTGATCTTGCGGCCGTTCCAGTGCCATTCGATAGTCGCATTGGGAATGCCCATGGCCAGGCAGCTGAGATTCGCCTTGCGCTGCTCCCACGAGAATACCGGCGGCAGATCCTTCATTTGGCTAAAGTCCGGCGCAAATTCAACGGTGATGTGTCCAGTCTTGTAGGCATCGGATCCCTTATTCCTAGCAATGCACTGGTACAGTCCGTCGTCGCTGCGCTGGGCATTGTTGATGCGCAGGGTGCCGGTGCTCTCGCCGCGCTCCTCATCGAAATAGCGCTCCAGCGTGATCCTGTTGTCGTCCACTTGGTTGCCATTCGAATACTCCTCCTGGGTGCCCCATCGTCGGAAGGTGATGGCCGGTGCTGGGCGACCCTTGGCCCGGCATGTGATGGCAATCTCCTTGGTCCTCGCACCGGTCACATTATACAACTCATAGATCTGCGGACGCACCAGGACATTCAGCTTGGTCTTCTGGTCCACCACGCCGGCCTTGTTCTTGGCCAGACACGTGTAGGTGCCGTGATCCTCCTGCATCACCGAACTGATGGTGACCAGACCTGTCTGGGGATTAACCTGGAAGCGATCGGCGGTGGCCACGTTCAGTTGGGTGGCATCACGGATCCAGCTTATCTCCGGCACCGGTTTACCGGTGGCCGTGCAGTTGGCTGCGTAGGGCTGTCCCTCGGTAGCCTCCAGTTCGCTGGGCAGCGACACAATCACCGGCTGAATGAAGACCTCCACGCGAATGGTGCGTTCCAGCAATTCTCCCGTTTCGATCACAGCCGCCCGGCAGGTGTAGATGCCCTCGTCGTCCTCCTGAACGTCACGGATGAGCAGGCCATGGGTCTGGACCACATACTTGTCGCCAGTGCGGATCTAGGGAGGAAAGGGAAATCGATGTGTTAGTTGGTTGTGGCTTTTGGGGGACCTAATGAGGTGCATACTCACCGGATCTCCGTTGCGCAGCCAGTCGATGGTGGGATTGGGATCAGCCTTCACCTCGCACATTACCACATAGTCCTGGCCCAGGGTGGGATATTGGTTCTCGGGGGCATTCGTCCAGGTAATGGCCACTGTGGCGAGAAGATAAGAAACAAATAGCTTTAGTTTCGAAGGAATATGAATATTAAAATATTTAAGTAATTAGAAATTTAACAGAAAACAAGGAGAATTTTAAGTTATGCTACATTTTTAATTGGAAAACCCTACAAAAGAGATTTTGCCCCCTCACGTTTAAGCATTTTAAAAGGTTGAAAGAAAATGAATTTATTTTCAAAATTCCCTTTATAAAAAAAATGTATGCCAATTTAAACAAGTAAGAAAGCTACAGGCGTTCGTGAACGACTCTTATATACCATGTACCAAAGTATATACCCACGTGGTACGGCACTTCTTATTTTTGCCAAGGCCTCCACACTCTCAACCAA
>JAEIHY010011479.1:0-40826 GCA_018904565.1 Drosophila tsacasi
ACATACATTTGCACAAAATTAATATACCTTTGTACCTACGGTACATGGTATAACAAAGAAGGAATGTTTTTGGTAGAATGTTCCGACTGGGGGTTACCCGGTGAAGAGAATATGCAAGTATCAATATCCCAAAAAGGTGGGATCGCATTTATGTTTATTTTAAAACATTACACAAATAAGTGCAAAGAAGTGTGCTTATGAGTAATATCTTTTGAAATGTCCAGTTTTCATATTCTCTGACATGCAGTTGTATGCTCTGGAATGCAGCTTGAGAAGGTTATTCAACATTCAAGGGCTGAAGAGGCTAATACCTACCTTGGCCCGAGTGCAGTATACCCCTCGCACACCATGAGTAGCGGGTGCAAAAAAAGTTACTGGGAGATAGGGTGGCCTAGACACGGGTACTCCCTTACACGACATTGACTAATGTTGATATGTCGTCGTTTTTTGTTGTCGGTTTTTCCCTAGCCTTGGCCTGATGGTTTATTTTTGATGTGTGTGCCGTTGAGCTTTGGCGACGTGCGTCTCCGGCGCCGAAGGATGCTCGGGTCGGGTGCTGGGATACTCAGATACGAGAATACTCGGATGCTTGGGTGGCCTGCTGCTCCGTCTGCCAGGGTTGCCGATGGTTGTCCCCTTTGTAGCAATTGCTGTCGTTGCTGCCAATTTGCTGCTGTGCGTTTTGTCCTGTGACAGGAAGCGTAGGCTTCTATTGCGCTTCTCCCAGCGTGGATGTGTCCTTCGCAGGGCAAGTGGGAGTGCGAGTGGGTGGTGTGGGGTTGCGAGGGTGGGTGCGTTGTGACGTGACACATGGTCGTAAAGGATTTTCTTTGATGATGTTATCGTTAATGGTGCATGGTCGCAGCTTAGTTGAACTCGGTTCAGTTCGGCTCGATTTCGCATCAGTTTCAGCTCCATCTCCAGCTCTGGCTCCAGCTCGACATTGGCAGATCGTTAGCGTGCACCCTGAACTTTTTCCAACGCCTGCTCCTTGAATAATGATGCTGTTGATGCTGATGCCACCCACGTCTACACTCGACCTGCCCAGCCCACACGCCGATGAAGTGAGGTCCTTTAAAAGCGCGCTGGCTTAATTCTACCCACCGGATTGGGTATGCAAAACAACAAAGCAATACATTTTAATTAGCCACCGGGGCCCCGGCCAGCTCACGCTGCTAATACAGCCGGTGACCATTGCCAGGCAAATAAGCTGGCAGCCTGTTGTTCTGTCATGTTTTTGGTTGGCGGCTTTGTCTCCAGAGTGTCGTAGTTGTTATTGTTAATTACCTGGCGCCGGACGTGCGAGGGACCGGGATAAGAAAGCCTCGAGTTGACTTGGCCGTGCCCGGCTCCATGGAATGCTAATTAAAATTGAAGGGCCAGCCCTACGCAAAGTTGTTTGTTGCCTGCTTATTTGTCTTGGCCAGTTATTTGGCTTAGCTTGATTTTCGGCCACAGATTCCGGGCCTAACCAGACGGAGCTGACCAGACCGCAGTGCACTCAGGCCGAAGCCGGCCATAATGCAGCACTTAATGTCTTATTTAATTTAACCACACAACATAAATTCATCATGCAATGGGGCTGGAATTCAATTTCCTGCTGGAATGTGCTCTCTCTGTGCTGTGCGTCTGCATTAAAATTCTTATTAAATGATATGCACTGACCACAGACACTTCCGGCTCCTTGGACCTGCTCGTGTTGGCCACAATAATGCAAAACACATGGCTACATAAACACTGGGAGCTGGAACAGGAGCAGAAGCAGGATGCGGGAGCACAAGCACAAGCGGGGGAAGCTGGAAGCCTCAAAAACCTATGTTGACCGCACATTAATTAACTTGGGGCGGCCGGCGATGTTCGGACTGATGCTGGATGCCCCGAATATAACACGTATACGCAGCGTACGCCGAACGAACGGGGTGAGTGCGTGTGTGCATAAATCATTTTAAAATTGGCAGCAGCGCACCTCAAATTTGCATTGCAATCCATTACGAACTCTCGATAGGTGTAAAGTTATTGAGTTGATGGCGTAATTTATATGCCCGCCGGGCACGCCCCTTTGCTGTTTTCCCGGCTAATTAGACGAGGAAAAGTGTAACGGTGTATTGTAGGGGGAGGGGGAAAGGCAAAGAAGCGGCCGGAAAAACAGGTACAAAATAGTTTCAACTGCAGTTTGGCTCGCTGTCTAGTCAATTAGCCCAAGCGCGCTCGGTTAATGCGAAACTTGGCTGGTTAAATGGAAATTGCGGGGCTTGTTTAACAATTCGCAGTCGTGTTTAGTATTGCTGTCTGTCCTGGCTGCCACTGTCGCTGTTGCCCGATGTAGTTGCATGTACTCCACACAAGCGGACTGCACAAATAACAATTTCGGTTTTACATTTTACATGCATGCAAAAGGAAGCATAGCAGCGTTACTCCAGGGGGAGTCTTCTGCCAGCCTAAGCGCTGTCCCTGAATATCGTAAGCGTGACTCTTAGGGTTGGTCCTGGCTCTCTTGGCATTTTTAGTACACCCAAAAGCTCTCTCTCTCTCTTCGTCGAACATTGCTCTCTATTTAGAGCTTCGGGCCGTGTCGACTGTCGTGTCCTGTCGCCTGTCGCGTCCCGCCGAATCCTAGGACAACGACAGTTCAGTTGCCTCTTGCCAGTTGGCACTCAGCGGTTTATGCTCGACCGTTTACTGGGAAATTATGCCAGGACTTAATGCGTAAACTATGTACTTTATTAGTTCGGCATGGCCCGTGGCCCAAGCGCAGATTCCCTTGTAGCTTCAGCTGGCGCTAAACATCCATCTTGCCGGCTGCAAGTACCGAACAACTAAAACTCCCCCGCGAGGTACTGATTTCATTCCGGACACGTGACAAAATGTGGGCACTAACCCCAATAGCTGCGCTGCTTGTTCTCTGGTTAAGTTTTGTGATATTTTGCTTATAAATAATGAATGCATATTGCTCAGCAACTGCTATCTCTGGCGGCGTCTGCCGAGAAGGGGTCACGTTCATCGCAGACGTTTCACACCAATTACTCGCAATTTGCATACAACAGAACCGCATGCAAATGACACAATGCAAAGTTATCCCAGTCCCGGTCTTTGCTCCCCTCCATTTGCATTGGCCATGCATCTCAAATGTAATCAACGAAAGCCGAAACCAAAGCAAACTTTGCTCCCTCTCCAAGCCAGCCAGCCAACAGCCAACAGCTAGCCGCCAACATTGAGGCAGGCGACGTCGACTCTATTAAGTAATGAATTAAGATGCGAATCGAGATCAATTGTTCGAAAATGTGGCAGTGCCGAGGGTAACAAAAATGCATTCGGCAAATTGCAAAAGTTTCCACTTTTCATTGGTTTTGCATCCCACTGGGGTTGAGTTCCGGTTCCGTTCCCTTCCGTTCCGGTCGCACTTATAAATTAATGATTTCCCTCCAGCCCCATAAAAACTTTTGGCCACCGCCGCCAGTGGATGTGGTTGCCGGCAGGCCAAGCGGTTGACATCTAATCAATGCCAGAGTTCCTTGACTGCTGTCCGATGCCTAATGAGGTTTAATTGTGGCCCGGAACCGTTGGTCTCGTTTAATTAAGAACCTCCGCATCAAATGCACGGGGCGGATAAGTAACCTGTCCCGGCCGCCCCGTAGTATCCGTGACGTATCATTAGCCAAGCTATAAATACGTATGGATGACATGGCTCGAAATTAATTTGTCGAGCCGCCGCCGAATCGGTGTAAGTGGCGTTTCAATTTCACTTGAATAATTTATAAAGGCGAATCGTTAATTGGCCAAGAGCCGGGCGGGCCATATGCGTGCGATGTCATAAGCCAGGGTTCAACAAGTGCGAAATGAAATTTGCCGCAGTCTTTGGTTTGCGTCGCCGTCGTCGTCGTCGTTGCCTTGTTTGCAATATAAACAGGCGAAAAAATTGTTGTGCTGTAAACAAGCAGATAAGCCATTGCTATAAACCCGACATACATCGGCTGTACATATAATTTAGAATGCAAGTGGGTAGGATTCGACAGAGGGTTACTTATTAAGAGCTAGCTGTGGATTACTGAAAAAAGTGATATAAAGTAGAATTTGATAATTCACCAAAGCAACTGTTCTTTTCAAGCATCAATTAGAGTATTATTATTAAATATTTCCAACCTCCCATTGCACAACCAGCCTAATATACCCTTCTCCTTGTACGGTGTCATGTGGGTCTCGGGATCATTTGCATACACGATATGGCGGATGGGCTGGCAGGCAAGCAAGAAGGACTCTCGGTTAGCTGCTTACTGTTTGCTGTTTGCCGACGCAAAGTCGATTGCCGATACACCAAATTGACGTTTAGTATAATAAATTGAATGCCATGCCTCACATTGTTCCCCTCGTGTTTGCTGCTGGGCATCTGGGCGGATGAGTCGGGGCAACGCAGTTGCCATTTGGCATTGTAAATTATATTAAATATGCAAGACAATGCTTTCATATAAATCCTCTAAATGAATTTCAAGCACGCAAACACACGCGCCACTGAGCACAGGGCACACACACACACACACAGATACCCACCCACACTGGGGCATGTGTATAAGTGGATGCTCTGGCTCACACACATACAGCTAAGGTCCTGGGCCATTTTCTACACTGTTTTGCACGCGCGTCGCAAAAAACTTGCGAGCTGTTTATTGGAAATTAGTTAAAGCACCCCCCGGGCCAGAGCCACAAGCGCTGCCAGTCCTGGGAGTCCTGCGTGTCCCATTGCCCCCGGCTAGTTAAGCTGCTCCCGAGCTGTTCAGTGGCTTAATTTCTAGCGGGCTCGTAAATCTCTGCAAAATGCTGCGGACTGTTTAAAAATTACAGACCCCGATCACGTTCTGCAGCGAGGAAAGTTTCGACTTCCTATAAACACTCGAGAGATGCTTTGTATTGTGTCGTAAACGTAAACGTAAACGGAAATGGAAAAGTCGAGCTGCTAGATGCGAAACAATTGCATAAGCGTCGGGAGAGGCGGCGTGTAACTCAGGTGGATGCGTTTGCCAGGTTGTGCGGAATGCACAAGGCGCAAGGTGAGCCGCACTACGAGGCGTATACGCAACCCCGCTGGCCACACTTAACCCTTCGACTGGACTTAACCCGACATGGCATGGCCCATTTGTTGCTGCCGCTCTTTGGCACGCTGTCGCTTTGAATGCTTTACGCTCGATTGAGTATTTATTTGATTTCTCATTTGTGTCGTCTGCTAGTTGACCATTTTTTCCCCCATTTCCACAATTCTCCTTCGTTCGCTTTGGCTCTCAGGCATTCTCCTTGGCCTAGGACTCGGTGGCTCCGTCGTGTCGCATTGCCGGGGGCCGGGCCGAGTCCGTGCTGTAATTCAAGTTCTGTGGCCAAAAGTTAGCCACAGTTGATTGGTTAGACAAGGCTTTTTGTTCTTGCGAACTTCGATGGTTGTTTCCGGCTTGTCTGCCGTCCCGTATTTTTCAAGAAATGAACGGAACAAAGTTAATGAAACTTCAGCCATGTTACAGAGCAAACTGCATTAAAGGCGCAACAAAAAGGAATCCGGCGAATCAGGAGTAAATTGTCGGTTGCACCATTGGCGGGTGTATATATTTTTTCCATGATATTTCTTTCGCGAAATTGGAATATATATGGCCTGCCATTTGTTGTTCCTCTGTTGCCAGTTGTCGAATGCACTAAATATTTTTTCAGCATTGATATAGTGAGCAATATTGCGCATACGCCGCGTGGCCATAAAGTACTCAACGAAAGCCCCATCGCAAGCAGCAAAGGCAGCAGCAACAACAGTAGGAACGGAAGCGGCAGACAATGTAGCGGGCCAATCGATGGTGCGTAACAACTTTAGCATACTTTATGCTCCGCGGCCATATCGTTTAATCGAAACACGTGTCCTGGCTGCCAATGGCCATAGGATAATTGCCGTCGACGAAAACACAAAAAGCTCCGGGAGACGAACGCCATCAGATTATCTGCGCGTCGTAGCCGTAGCCATCACCATCGCCATCGCTCTTCATTCCGCGCTTCACTTTACAGTTTAATGTGCCGGCAGCTGAATTCAATCCGCTTTGATTGGGCAAGTGATTCCTTCACTCGGTATTTTTAAGTGGCCCTAAAATCAAGAGATAGCGATAATTATGCCATGAAAGTTGCCCGTTTCCCGGCAGCTTATCTGGCCCTGAACTGCAGTTGGATAACTGTGGAAGTTCGCCTTGTTCCCGATCTGTCAACGGCTAAAGTTTTGCCCGTAAAGCGATTCCTCGGCGTTGCCTTAATAAGTGGCTTTCTGCCGGGGATCTGTCATAGCACAAGTGCGATCCACAACGGGTTGGCATATTAAAAAATACGTTCTGCCAGTGCAACATGTCAGAGTGACAGACAACATGCCACGACCCGCCGGCTGCTGTCATCTCCGGAGTGATTTTCACAGACGTTTCTACAGCGGCGAACCATTGACACTGATTCCCGGGGGTTACTCCAAGAAAAGCATTTTATTTTCCGGCAAAGGCAAAGGCAGAGGCCCTCAAATTATCGATTTCGGTTTAAAATATTCATGAAAGCGAAGCATATTTTTTGTAAGCAATTAAAATGCCAGCAATTTAAATTGATACTATTATGAAAGGCTTTCGCTTGCTGTTGCGTTTCGTTGCGTCCGGAGTATAATCTATTTCATCGTTTAAAAGTGCATTCAGATGCAGATTTACTGGATGATTTCATCGAAGCGGAATCCTTTTTGCACAAGCAGTACTGCGGTTGAAATAAGAGCACCAAGGAAGTGCTAGTGAAAATTAAATCTATTGCACTTTGCTGTTTTTTTTATTTTAATATAGGTTAATAACATTATTAATTAAGAGTTTCTGTATTTAGTTTATGATTTTGCCTTTTACATCATTTCTTTTGAATAATTGGGAGTGTTTAAATATTTTCTAGTGCTACTTTGGCTTTAGCAAACTGCCTGGACCAACTTCAGGCAATTGGGAGTGCATATGCATATGCTCGCTGTTCTCATTAGACTAACATGCGTTTTTGGCAAAGTTGGCGCTGTCAACATAATCATCCTGCCGAGCAGCCACACAAATGTCAAACAAATCCGACAAATTACTCGAGGCGCAGCTGGATGGCACGCACAAATTTATATTTTCCATTTGACAAAACTTGTGCGAGAGCTGAGCTCCAAAACGCTGTCATTTATTTGCCAGCAGCATTCTTGCGGCAAACAATGCGAATGCAAATGAATACACTCCCCACCGGTGCCAGCCCCATCCTTCTCGGGCTGACTGATGCAGGATGCAAATGAAATGCAATCAGTTTGTGTATTTTTCATATGCATATCTCGGCTTCTGCATCGGCACCAAGCCATCTAAATTACAAGAATATCTGCCTTTCCATTTGAGATTCCCATGGAGCTCGGCTCAGTCCGGTCCGGCGCTTGAATATTTAAATTCGATTAGGAGTCAGGAAAGCCTCCATTTCGTTGTCCAAAGTCCGTAGTCCGAGGTCCGAGTTCCAATGTCCTTGTCCAGTGCTGCTGGGGGCCCCGCTCTTGTTCTTGTGGCAGCTACACGTGTGTGCACAACCTTTTAGCATTGGCACCTCCTGGGCATTGCTCCGATTTTGTAATCTGCTTTTGAGATTCTTGCTCCCGGATACCAATCGACTTTTGGGGTGGCTCAATCTGCGAATTTACTTCGACATCATACACCGCCACTGCTACTCCCAGTCCCGAATACAATAAAATGTTCGTTTACTGCGTACAATCAACAAATACTTTTCAATATTTAACTTGCACATTTGCGGATTTCCGCCCCAAAGGCGTGGCACACGTCCTCGTCCTCAGCCGGGCCCAAGTCCTGGGTACACATGCAGAAATGTTTTTAAAAGTCGATCAGAGGGATGTAAATTTGCGGTGCTTGGTCGTAGGCTGTACGCCAACACAGTCTTGGAAATGTTCCTTAAACATTGAGAAAACTGCCTTGAATTAACATTAACACAGTACGTAGCTTCGTGAAGCATAAATTTTAATTCTAAGAAAAAACAAATTTAGATGTGAAAAGCTGCCATGTGCTGTCCTATTTGATATTGATATTGTTTTGGTCCCTGTGTAGCAGGAGCCGGGTCTTCGACTTGCTGCCTTCTGCTGAGTTGTTTAACTTCTGTGCCGAAAACCCTTTGAAACTCGGTTGAGTGGCTCTCATAAATTTCAGTTCGGCCCCCGAGCACGCCCCCCTATTTACACTGGCCATATAATTTGGCTCCGAATTTATGTGCCATGTGCCACGAGTCGTTTTTCTTGGGCGGGTGCTCGTGCGCTGCCCGGCTAACTACCAATTTGTTGTCATAATTCATTGACGGAATTATTGGGAGACTGGCAAGCATTTTGAATTTAATTGGCACTTCCCGCCAAAGTGGTAAAACATTTGGTCAGTCGCCCCCAGTCAGTGGAGGTGGCTTGTTAACTTTCTGCTACGATCGAATCGTGGCCCAGGGCGGTGTGTGTGTGTGAGCACCATAAGTGGCCTTTATCCAAAAAAAAAAAGAGTATAGCTTGCATAATCTGACAAACAGTTGCCAAAACTTTTGCTTTAGAGTCGAGTCGAGTCGTCGCCCTAAAGCAGTTTTCAAAAATTTTCCCCATCTGTGGCTTTTCTCCCCGCCCAACTCACTATCTTGTACTTCACTTCCAAATGCTCGAGCAGTTTTCGACTGTTGTTCCAAATAGATCACAGCGACACAATGGAATACTTGTCTCAACTTTTTCGCGATAAGCACTCGCATCTGGTCGTACTTCAGTCGCACTCCCAGACGAAATTAGATGCAGTTTGGCATGGAAAACTTTCAATTTTTCATGCCGGCACAAAGCTTTGAGCTGCAGCTGAATATTCGAGCTATTAGCGAGCTGGCTGAGAGACAATGCCGGACGGCTAAACAATGTGCATCTATTTCGCCCTGGCTTTTTCATAAATTATTCACGACAAAAGGACTTTCAGCTACTGCTGCAATAAATGCAAAATACTTGAGCATGTTTTATTGCAGGCAGCTAAAAAGATGGCGGACAAAGCAACGTGCTACATGCAGATATTCAGACATTCGCCGGAAAAGCTAGGCTTCCTGTTGTTTTCGCCATTTCTTTATATTTGTATTTTTTGCGCAAATGCATCTTGGAAATGGGGGAGTGGCTCGGAATAGGCAAATTCCTTGGACAGTGCACATTGGGGCATTAGCAGAAATACGTCTGAAGGTGAACTATTCTAAATTATAAGCTATTGTATGTAAATTTTATATATGCCCGTGAATGCGTGGATATTTTTAATCAAATTAAGCTTGTAGAGTCCTTATACTACGACTAAATAAAAACTTTTAAGTTGAAGTTTCTTAGTTCTGTTCACTGTTCTTCTGTATCTTAGTTCGAGTGCGTTATTTTTAAGTTTCTTTTATTTTAGTTAGTTTTTTTATTAGTTGAGTAACTTGACTGTATATTCATTGTATAATTAAACTAAACTAAACTATTTAAGGACCATTTATCCACGACTTCATTCCTACTGTGCACTCCCAAGATCTTGAGAAATCTCGCATTCACTCTGATTTACCTACCAGAAGTTCTTATTCTCCGGAGCCTTCCGAGTGCCGTAATGCACTAATAGCAAATAGAAGCTCGCTCAGCTCACTTATCTAACCAAATGAGAGCATTCATGGACTCACCCACTGGCATGGCACACATGTGCTCCCTGTCTCCCCTCAAGCAGGTGCAATAATGACCGCAATAATGGATGTTGTTTGGGTGCGGTGCACTTATCCCGTTGACGACGGTCTTTTTTGTCGATTTCGGTCTGTGCTTTTTTGGCTTTTTCCCCCCAAGTGGGTTAAGTGATTTTCAGCTCAATTAAAATGGCTGCGAAAGTCGGTCGGGCGGCCAATGGGGCGTGTATGAGAGCGCTCTTACCGCTGACCGGCAAACAAGGCTCTGTCATATTAACTCTACACTCCAGCCAGGACGCAGGACATAGAGCCCGACAAGCTGGCAGCCTGTCAACCGTAAAGCACCAAAGGCCACTTGCGGGTCGTTGTTGCCAGTGAGAGGAGCGAGTGAGTCGAGCGCCGGGTGGAAGTGGAGTCTCTTTGCAAACTTGAGCGTGAATTGCTACTAAATTGCAACATCAGAGTTAACTGCTCTAAACTTACGTGACATAATTATGCGTTTGACTAAGAAGTACCAACAACAGAACAGGACCCGGACCCAAGGCGAGGGGCGGCCCCAAGGAGGCGGGGCAGGCATATGGCCGTCCGGGAGTGTCGTGTCTGTGAGTGCGAGTGTGAGTGAGTGTGAGTTGGCGTGCGGGAATGTATGTGTGAGGTTGTTTACACAATTACTACGAAATGCATGCACCACGCAGGACGTGCAGACAGCAGGCCAAGCAAACACAACAGAATGCACAGCGAGAATGAGCATCTTTCATTTGCATACAATTATTCACTCTGCAACTATTTATTCATCCTTAAATGGTGCAATATATCTGATATTCATATATTTACAGCAGATGTTTTGAACGAAGAAAGATACTTATAGATATAAGGTTATCTGATCCCTGTGCTTGAAGATATATCAATCTTTTTATGGCCATAAATAAGTCTCTCTACATTTTGGTCTTTTAAGCATAAGGATTATTCTTATAATAGTAATACTAATATAATTAAGCTATTGATTGCCATGTATTCTGACTAAGCTTCTTATAACCTTTTCAATCTATTTATCCGCAAAACAATCCATATAAACCCCTTTGCCTGGTTTAGCTCCTGAAAATCTTGAAGTCTCAGCATTTTTTGCTGTGTGCGGGAAATAAACAGCAGCAGAAACCCTTGGTTCGTGCCTGGCTACATTTACATAAGAGTGCGCTTTATGGCCCCCAAACCCGTACCCAAACCTACAAGCATCCCCACACCCAACACCCAACTCTCTACTAACCCCCTCCAACACACACATTCACAGCTGTTTGCCAGCGGAAGATGCTTAATGAGCAGGCACACACTCGGCGCTATAAAACAGATTTTTATTGTGCCGGAATTAACTTTGCAGCACGCACACGCAGACAGTGACGGGGCAGGGTATGGCATAGACCGAGGCAGAGACAGGCAGCGATTTAAATGAAGTGGACCAAACATTTGGCTGGCCAAAAATCACTTCAAGGTCGCCAAATGGAATTCCCTGGCATGTCATAATGCCAGGCCTGTCTGTGTCGGCCATCTCATTGAATTAGTGTAGGTGCGTGTGTGGCGGCAGGACGTAAGTGGGTCAGAGTTGTGGTGCGGCATAGGTCGCATGGCTGGGAAGCCCGTACAGACACCCAACCATTGACATTCGACACATGCCAGGCATTAGGCTGCCAGCTTGGGATTCAGGATTCGGGATTCAGGATTCGGGATGCCGGCTGCTGTTTGGACTCAACTCGGTTGTGGGCCAGAGCGCAAGCATTTTGATTAACGACATTGTGCACTAATGTCAAAAGTCATTCAATCAACTCGTGCCGGCAAACATTCGCCGAAAGCCAAGCCGGGGCCAAGTCAACCCGGACCGAGAGCTCAGAGCCCCGAAAACGAGGAAAACAGCTCCAATCCAGTTAGAGGGCGCTTCATTCATGGCTTTGTGCCTTACGCTGACAGTATCGATTGATCATTGGCACGTGATTGAATTCAATTTGATGAAATACTTTAGCCAATATGTCGTTGCGTTGCGCAAATTTTTAACGATGTGGATTTTTATGTTCGCTTTGTTGTCACGCTGGGTGAGCGAACAGAGCGGGGCGGGGCTGAAATAATAAGAGCTAAAGCGTTCCAAATAGATGATGATGTTCGGTTTTAATGGCTGACACTTTCCCACCACGATGACATTATAATAAGGCCTCGACGTCAGCAGATGACAAATGTGTGTTTGGCGGGCCCAATCCTTATTCAAAGTTATGCCGTACATTAGCATTCCTTCCGGCCGATCCATTCCAATTAGGGCTCGTACTCGCTATGCATCGCTGCCCAGTTCGATTTGAAACAATGTCCCCGATATCCCGGACTCAACTAAACTCAACTCGACTCCGCTCAACTTTCGGGTCTCATTTGGATTCAGCAAATCAGCGAAAATGTGCAGCCATCGCAAATTCAGGGGGTTCCCGAACAAATCCCCATGCCGCACCACCGCAGAGCCACACCAAAACCATCGGGCCCCCGGAATGCGCCATGCAAATCAATTAAAATGGACGGAGCGGTCGATCCCGTCCAAAAGTTGACAGCGGCAGCGGACCGAAATCCGCTTAAATGTTGTTACTGCCCCCGCCGATGGTGCTGCTGCTGCTGCTGGCAAACAACCAACAAACAGACAAATGGATATTATCTTTTTATCTCTTGGGTTTGCCATTATTGTAACTGTTGTTCTTCTTGCTTTTTAGTTGTTGTTGCAAATGGGGCAAAGCTTTTAGAGCAGCAACAGCCGATGGCAAAAAGTACGAGAGCGAGTACGAGCACGGGAATCTGGGAGCTGCTAAAAATGCCTCAACTTCCACCGGCTGACAGCTAGCGAGCGGAATAAGTTTTATGTTCTAGCAACGTGGCGTATACGTAATGTGCTTAAGTCCCGAAATTTAATTTGATTTTCCAATTAAACTTGCGCCAGCTTCACGAGTCAAACTGTGAGATGTGTAAATGCGTAAACTTGGGTAAACACTGCCGTCTATACAAAACGTATATGGTCTTTATCCTAGAAAATATCAGCAGCAGCAGCAAAATTATATTTCTTGAAAATTAATCGGAATAAAATTGGGTAAAAATAGATTTCGGATGGGTCTGTCATAAGAAATTAGCGACCAATATATGGGTATATAAATTATAAGACTAGTTTAAGTATGCTTCTTTTGAGACTATAATTTATTCTCCAATCTTACTAGACTTAAATATAATATACAAATTAGACAATATTTTTATATAAGGCTCCCCACACATTACTTCCTTTGGAAACGTCCCTATAAATGTACAAAAATATGCAATTCTTAATTGAAAATTGATTTCGCCTGGAAGGCAGCCAGCCTCATGTGCAAATTGCTTCATTTGTATGCAATTTGCGGGCTTCCCTGTGCGTTTCGGCTTTTGGGTTGCTTCGGTTTGGTTTCTGGTTGCAACTGCATTTACGGTTTGTTTGTCTGCCGCATTTTTCTCGGTGCCGTGTTGCCACAGAAGCTGCTCTTACCTGCCAGCTGTTTGCTTTCGGGGTCGGCCATTTAATTTAATGCATTATTTAAGGCAGACAATTTGCAGTGCGATCCATCTGGCAACTAATGCCCGGCGACATGGCCTAATTCGGGCCCCGGACTCCCCATGCCGATGCTGATGTCGGAGTAATATCAATCATTGCATACATTAAGGCGCATCCGCTGATTGCACCCTGATGCCGGGCTGCGGGAATTACGTATTATTATTATTATTATTGTTATTATGGAATGTGACAGGAGGGCGACCACACGCCACACCACGCCTGGACAGGACATGACAGGGCGGGGCACTCCGCCTTCCCGTCCATACTTGATAAGCAGTTAAATGAACGATGGCCGTGCATACGGAATGAACGGAGAAGAGGTGGCTGGTGTGTTGACGTGGGATTAACATGTTGCGGCTTGTCGCACGTAATTTATTCAAGCAACATGCCCGGAGTCCGCCAGTGGACCCATGGACCACAAAAGATGTTAATTAAGAAGCCAAAGTTAATCGATTTGCGGCCGGCTTGCTGATTGCTGCGGCTGCCTTTAATGCTGTTGTCGAGCCGAAAACCAACTGTGGCTTTCAGCCGAGTCCCGGCTAAAACCGTTTCTGTCCCGGCCAGATGCCATATTTGGTTTCCGAAATCCATGGCTTAACTCGGTCAAAGCGAAACGCAAAGCTTTGCTTTCAAAAAAAATTCAGAAAAACAAAAAGCAAAACGCTGCATCTGGGCGAACAAAAACTAAAACTGAAGCCCACACAAGCGAACGGAAGACATGGATGGAGCATTTTCCCTTTGGCCCTTACAATTGCAGCATTTAAACCGAGATTGCGCAAAAAACAGAAACAGTATTAAAACATTCTTCGGAGTTACAGTTGTTGCTACCGGAAATTCACTAATTCAAAGATGGAGTCCGTTGCTGCAAACTTTAACTTGCACTGTTTCCGTTTCCTTGGCCGCCCTTTTACCCGCTTAGGGTTTTGCTTGCTACAGTTTGCCCTGCTTCAGTTTTCCTCCGCCTCCAGTTTTCCGCCCCCTCCCGGCTCGGTCCTTTTCTTCCATTCGATAGATTGCCGGGCCATTTCTTTCGTGCTACTTGGGAAGCTTTTAATGTTTTATGCCTGATTGAGTTCTGCTTTTTGGGGTTTTTGCGGACTTTGTTTTGTTTGCCCTCCCGCTGGACATTTCTGTGCGACTCCCGCCTTTGTGGCTTATGTTTCGAGCGTTTCTGTTATTAAACTTACAGCCACTTCAGCTGGCTTTGTGCTCCCGGCCGTTGCTAAGTAATGAGATCGATTCTCTTTATTTTTCATTATTTATCCAGCGTCGATTTCCCCCGCATTTTTGTGTTTCGCCCACTTGTGCCATATTCTGACTGGGTGGATTTTTTTTTTTTAATTGTTGTTTTGAGCCTGATGAATTGGAATTCATAGATGGTTGGCGTTGGGTTTTTGTTTGTATATCGATTTCAGCATTATCTGCACGCTAAGAAATATAGTTTTATTAATGTTCAAATTCAAATTTAAAAGAAAATATGTATTGTATTAATTAACTCATTATTTTCCATCTTAGAATATACAGAGACTTTGTGCTATATGACAGGCATTGTTTGTTATTTGATTTGATTAATTAATGCAATAAAAATCTATAATTTTTATCATGCTAATTTTTGTTTGAATACCTAGGGTGATTATGAGAATTTCGTTACATAATTTGGATTCCCCTTTTAAATGTCAAAGGTTAAACTATTGTTTTGGCTGAAAATAGCAGCCTCACGGGCTCAACGTGTCCGCTAAGGCCAGCATTGCATGCGAACATATCCTGAACTCAATTAGTCATTACATTAGTCCGCTTCTGTGTATCTAATTGATGTATTTGCCCGCCAACGTTTTTGTTTTGTTTCAGTTCACCGGCGACCTCGGGGCTGCTGCCTCCTCCGCGCTGGTTCATTCATTGTGCTCTGCTAAATAAATAAAGCAATTTGTATCTGAGTCACGTAAATTGTAATCTGGCAAATAAATTGATTTGTTTGTTAAAATCGCTGCAAGCCAGCACGAAGGCCCTGCCAACTGTACCGACTGTCAGGCAGCTGCTTTGATGAAACCGGAACTGAAATATCCCTCATCCAGCAACCAGCATTCAGCATCCACAGTAGCCACAGCCACCCGACTACCTAAAAAATATCGATATCCATTACGTACTGTCTGTATTGTTTGGCCGTTTTGCTTAAACAGGTCCTGGATTGGGGTCATCACAAGAAGCAGACATAAAACAAGCCACACTGAGGGTCACCAGTCTATGATGAACATCAATATTGAGGTGCCAAGGGCAGGTTCTCCTCGATTTACACTGGAGACTGCAAATTCAATGATGTACCTTTCGACAACTGAGTCACACCGGATTGCTTAACATGTTGGCATGTGGTAAGGCCGAAATTGTAACTCAATTATTTACACCCCTAACTCCTAGCAATGCAATTAATATAATTTATGATTGTTAATTTGTTGCATCCCATTTAAAAGCGTTTATCCAATTATTATTGGTCCTGTCCACGACAGCCGAGTCAGCTGCACTCCGACGGTAAATTATTCAATGCAAATGGCTGGGCCTGGCAAATATTTGTCTATCAGATGTCGACGTTCGGCTGGCCGAAATGAAATTTATCTCTAGGAATTTGATTTTAATATTAAATAGGTCTGAGCGCCAGGAATCCATGAGATGCACACACACGAAGCATAGAGCCGGCCAGGTGGGCAAAGCCTGGCGGCACCGCAGGCCGAGTGGAGCTCAACTATTTGGAGCTCGTGGCCACCGCATCCCAACCCGGGACCAGGGCTGGACTTAACCGTAATGCTTGCTCACTTTCCGATGCGAACTTTTCGGTTTGCCTCCGCCGGAGCCCCAGCCGGCGGGTTGTCTGTCTGTGGCCTGGACTCTGACTCTGAGTCTGACTGTGATTTACAAGCGTAAAATAGCAGTGGCATAAAATATTTAACTATTTTGTATCGACCGCCTGTGAGTCTGGGCTGGTCTGGGTTGGCTGTCAGTTTGTTTCTGTGGCCGCTCTGAAGAGGCTTCATTTTTGCGGGGCCGGTGGTTTTGCACTCTGCATTCCGCCCTAATCCACAGCGATTGCGAGTGTTTGGCCAAGGACTTATGTACATTTTTAATGAGTAGTTATTGCTAAAATAATTTGAATCGGAGCCCCTCTTAAAGCCACAGAACAGCAAAAATGGCGGCACTGGCCATCACATCATGTAATTGCTTAAATTTCAACGCGCCCAAGCCGAGCAACAACAATGGCTGGCCAAAAACTCTCTGGCCGACGACGCATTTATTAAATTTTCATTAAAATTTATAGTTGCCTCGCTGCGGGCTGGCGCTCATAAATCAGCAAATTAATATTAGGTTGTGGGAATGCCGACGGAAGGTCGGCTAGCCATTATGCATAACACGTGGATAAGCATAATTCATGTTTGCCAGTGTGCGTCCTCGCCGCCCTTCTCGTCCCTGCCGTCGTCTGTGCCAAATTTGTGACACATTCAAAAATATTTCGTCCAAATATGCGGCAGCCTGGCATCTGACAAATTGAATGCACAAGGACGGCATTTAAAGCCAGGAGTGCCACCCGGAGTGCCACTTTAAGGATGTGCCAACTTCGCTACCATTAGGCGGCTGTCCTCCGGCTGGTCCTGCGAGCAGGACTCGGCACTGGCAGTGTAATGTAATGTGCAAATAACAAATAAATGGCCAACTAAAGCCAACATCAATCAGGTCATGTTTATGCGGGCGTGCTGCGCCGCGTTGACTGCCGGAGCTCAGAAGGAGTTGGACCCAGGATGCAGCTGGACACGCGTTGTCCCTCGCAACGCTGTGGAAGTCAGCCAAATAGCTCGGTTGTATTCCACTTATTGGTCCTGCCTCGGGCAAATACTACCCCCTACTATAATAACAACAGCGAAGTTAATAAAAGCATTTAGTCGATAAAAAAAAGCGACGTTATTAAAATCCCTTTGAAAGAATTCCAAAAAATGTCCAGAAGCATAAAATGTTATTGGATTTTGTGGATAATTCTTTTGTATAAAATAATCTGTGGAAATATAAAGCTGCGTTACTAGAATATGTTTATTGGTTTGGGTATTTATTTTTATAATGAACTATCGTTGAAAAAAAAACTATATCCCGTTCGCCAGATAAGGGAGTTATGGAGTTGAAGCAGACTAAAATATACATACATACCTGCAACTTACGAGTATAGCTTAAATTTTGTGCACTATTTGAGGGCTGTGTGACTTGATTTTGTGATTTTGCATTATATGCATACAATGATTTTCGTAAAACAAAGTAAGGACTCAGGGTTCAAGAAATATGACTTTCGTGTGATCATGATTATTACACGAAAGTCATATTTACACACTTCCTTAAGATAGGACTTAAATAATATGCATAAAATGACTTTCCTAAGACAAAGTAAAGATTATTGAATAATCTTGCCCACCCGCAAGACATAATTACACTTCCTAAAGATAGGATTTAAATACCATATTAAGCCAGAGTTTTTGGGAAAAATACAAATAATATGAATTGGAACTTGGTATGCTGAGTATATACTTTATTGAACTTTTCATTTGTTTAAATATATATAAGGATATTTAAATATAATAATAGATATTTTGTAGTAGATATAATCACTTATCTTAGAATCTGTAATTGATCCATAAACAAGATATATATCTCTTAGCAAACGCCCGTCAACCTTGGGACATTTTTTCTTATAAATTGCGCTGGATCACAGCAGTAGGTGTAACCAACCCCATTAGGATTTAAGGAGTTCGGACACCTGACGCTTTGGCAGACCGATGAGGGATTTGGCGGCACAGTTGCCCACCCGTTGTTATAGGTCAAGACGACGACTTTATAGCCAGAGAGATGGCTTATAATCTTGTACATCCATTTGGGCACCGGATTCTTGTGGGGTGCCAGGAACACCTGTGTCGCCTGCGACCTAGTGTTATCCAACTCGAGCACACCCAAGGTTCCCGTGCATACCTTGAGGACATCAAACTGATGGTCGGTCAACAGGCGATGGACCCAATTCTCCACGATTTTCCATTGCTGCGATTGATGTTCTGGTGCTGGGCCACCACATTGAGGTACTTGTTCGTCTGTCGCAGGTTCCGGGGAAAGGTGTGGTCCCCCGCCGGACTCAAATGGCCACGGTCGAAGGAGGGACTTTGGGCAGTAGGGACATAGCTCTGGTGCGGACCTAGAATAGCCTCGAACCGTTGGAAGACGCTACTCCGCTGGAAAGTGGCTGCATCCGCAGTACTAATTAGTCCATCTCGGTCGAAAGTCGGAGGAGGGGAATCGGAATCTATATTCAAGGGAAGAGAATAACTTAACGTCTAATGTGGTTGGAGAAGGAGAACAGCATGGACTCACTCAAATAGGTGGGATAGACCTTGGTGATGGAGAAGTAAGCTGTCATGGTGGAGGCCTGGTAGCAGCTTCGATAGATCTCTAGGAACTGATGTTGGTACGGAAAGCCCACGCGGTACATCGTATGGGAGCAACTGGGATCGCTGACGGATTGAACAGTAGGAACCAGAGCCACCGTGCAGTTGGTGGTGGGCAGTGGTGGGTTTAAGTGCCCGTTCGGATGACAAGTGGTGTTGAAAACCGCCTGTCCTCCTCCGCAAAGCAAATAGATTATCTGATTGGTTTGCAATCGATCCGTGAGCAGGAGTTCAACACGATTGTTGACGACCTGGACAAAAGTGCGATCGCTCCACGTATTGGCTTTGCTCAGCTGGCAATAAGTCCACACATTTCCCACAACTGAAAGATAGTTTATTGGATTTGTCTTTTACTTCTGTATTCCTTCAACTTACCCAGTAGGAGACTTATCCCGAGCAGGAGATATCTAAGAGGGTTCATCTTGACGCCTTCAGTTCGCGACTGAAACTGAGGCTTCCCAACAGGCACTGACAAGCAAGAAGACTCCGTCAGCCGGGGAATGCGAGTATGAGAACCATTGCTCTAAAGTATCTTAACAGCAGATAATTGATAAGACAGACAGAGAGATTTCTGAATCATGGCTCATCGAAAAAAGGAAATATAATTACGACGGCGTATCAGAAAAAATGAGCAAATATTGATACAACAATAATATAAACAACAAAAGAACAAAGAAATTTGGTAAAGGTTGCAATAAACACATTTTCTAGGAAAGGGCTATCTTACATTATCTATTCGATGTGACTGCTTGAACTCTTCCATGTTGTTACTATTTTATAGCTATTGACATTATGTATATTTCTTTCTTCGTTTCAATTTTTTTTTTGTAAATGTATTTTTTTTATCAGCTATAAAAACCTATATTTCAATAAACCACCAATTATGTTGATTTTATTCTGAATTTTATAAAAATACATTTTACATAAAAAAAAATTTATATTGATTTTAAACTTAAACTTTAAACTTGCAGATAACAAAAAGGCACCTGTCGGCAATTGAATGCTTTTGCCATAATTTGTATGACCATAAATTTGTCCTAAATGTTATAGGAACTCTACTATAAAAATAGGTACAGTTTATGGTTCAAATAAAAGCCGCACAGATGAGAGGGCGCCACTACAAATGCAAAATTGAGTAAGAGAGACAACAGTATTAAAACAGAGAGTGGGATGACTATATGCATGTGTTGGCGCGGTTTTCAAATGAGGGAAATATACATATCTTGCCAAAGACCTCTTTTGTTGTTTTTCTTTTAGCTTTTAAAAGAAAAAGTGTAATTTTTCGCAATTAAAATAATACAAAAAAATATGAAGAAATAAATGTACATATATACATTATTCTTATTAATACAACTTTACGGCCTATGCGGTGAATTACAAGCTTATTTAAATATTTAAATTACCACTGGCTACATATGTAAACTTAATAAACACACTTACTGAATTCGACAACAATTAATACCGGCTTTAAAACGAGTTATTATGCCAACATTAAATGTTTAAATGATGTGATCATTTCCAGTCGGGCCATAATTTCCTTGCACCTTGTTTACACCTCAGGCCACTCCAGTTTGTTGACAAATAATCCCAAGAAATTGGCTCTCAAGTGGAAAAGTGCAAGCTGTCGCTCCACTTACACGTAATTCCACTTCCGATCCGTGTCCACCAGCTTCCACAGTGAACCAACACATCGCATCGATGTTGCTTTTTGGCCAATTTACTTATTGGCTTACTCCACATATACCATACATAAGTCTATATATTGGCCGTGGCTGCTGCAGCCATTTTGGTTTATACGCATTTCTCCCGTTTGTGGCCAATTTTTTCAGCTAATTTCATGCTCTTGGCCATTTTTCCCCCTGGAACTATTTTTCCCGACTTCCGTCAAGGCGGCTTTGCCACTGGGCAGGCGAGCCGGTCCCCCCAGTCGCCTCCGCTTATGTAACGCTTGCAAATTGCAGTTTTACTTCTTCGCCAAAGTGTGGTATTTGCTCGCCGTCGTCGTCGTGGTCGTCGCTCATACGCCGTGTGTGCAGGCGCTGCAGTGGGTTTCGGCGGCCATTGTGCAACTTGTGACACAAATTCTTTGGCGCGCTCGCTGGTTTGGTAATTTTTAGTTGTTTACCCAGCCACCCAGCCTAACCGGCCACCTTTGTTTATTGAATCACTTGGGCGCAAGCATGAGTGCTCGGGCTCTAACTCGAACTGGAGGTAATTACCGAATGCAGTTTTACTCTCATTCGGCGGAGCGCGGGCACTGTCCAGCTACGCTGGCAAAGGCAAACAAAATCGAAGTCAAAAAACAGCCAGCGAAACGATATCAAGGCAGGGGCAAAAAGTGTGCTCTAAACTTTCTTTTTATGCGCCACTTTTAGCATTCATTTCTTTGGGCAAACATTCGTAGTTGTCTCGATTCGTTCGTTGTCTTCGTTCGTTAGCCGCTTCATTGATTTTCATTTACGCCGCCGCAGTCGTCGCCGTTGCCGTCCCGCTCCGTAATTGTTGCAATTTAACGACGCCCGCCGATGAGGTAACCACCGGCAGTGGTCCTCCAACTCTTGCGGCTAGTTTTTTCGGGGAGTTTGGGAGCAGAGAAAGAAAGAGAGCGCCTTGTTGCGGCTAAGAGAGCTGCGGCGCCCATTTGCATTCGGGGAAATGCTACGACAGTTTGTCCGTCATTTGCATACCAATTGACCCGAAATGTATGCGGCCTATTGTCGGCTGGGTAAATATTTAGATAAGCTTTTATTTAAGTCGCGGCCATTTAGTGTCCGATGCAATTTGCGCAAGACCTGCCCGGCTAACGCTTTCACTGACCCGGGCGGGTCAACCGGAAAACGGCCAGGGATCACGGATATCGATTTGTTTTGATTTGTTTTGACTCGATTTTCATGCTATTCCCCTAGCTAATGCAGCGTGAAATTTCGCCATCAACTGCAATTTTACTATTATTTTAATTTTATTTAAAAATCGCCAAGTCGCCACTGAGTATGCGATTCTCCGAGTTGTTGTGATCTCTGCTGCTCACGTCACGTTGTCGGAAATGTGTGAATTATACGAGTGCGGTATATAGAAATGTTTTCACTGCCCAACTTTAGTTTCGCTTTTTTATTAGCATTACTAATTATACTTGACTTATATAGTACATAACATTATAGCTCACTGTTTCACCGTTTGACAGCTCTGCGGCTAAACGGGCAACTCTTGATAATCTGCTTTAAAGTTCATCACACTGCCGGGTAGTTCATCACTTGTAGTTGCTGGCGAGGCGACGGCAAGACGTTGCCATTAAGACCCATAAGGCGCTTAGGGGACTCTTAACGGTATCGTGCAATGCCTTAATTAAGCCACTAAAAATGCCGTGAAAAATGGTTAGATGAAGCCCAGTGGGCGTGGCCGAAGCTAGCTGAAAATAAGCCTCAGGCAGGGCTATAATTAGGCCTCTTGACAGAGAGACATTAGGTTCGAAGAGGATAGAATCACTCTTTAAAATAATTTGTATTCCCTGAATTTGGCACAGATTTATCATGATATACCTGCTTCTAGATGCCATATTTTTCCTTGAATAGCTAATATTGCTTTTCGAGCCTAATTAACACATTGCCTCTCTCATTCGTAAGCCCGATTTACATTCCCTCAACAAGTTCGTTGGCTTGGACTGTTCGATTTTTTGCTGCCCCGTGTGCATGACTAGAGCCATGCATGTTTATCTATACGAAGGAGAAAAAATAAAAACCATATCAATACCGAATAAAACACAATCTCTCCGCTCACGAGAGCTATGCCGCTCGGGCGCTCTCTTGCTTCTGCAGCTTTTGTCGCATTTCGGCGGCTCTTGCGCTGGATGCGCGCGTCTTGGGGTTTCAGTTTCGATCACGACTTCGGCGCGTTAAGCAGCAACAGCAGCAGCAGCACAGTCTCAAAAACGATATCACTTTGTGCGCTTTTATTACGTGTACCTTATAAAAAAAAAAGCGTAGAGTTATAAATCCAATTACGTGTTTTACCTGCGCTCGTTTTCGTTTTCGTTGACGTCGCGCCGTCGCAGTGCTTGTCGCCCGGCCACGTTGTGAGCAATCGTTTTTGGCCAAAACCCAACGAAACAGCTGTTGGCTTCACACACCTGTCAGCGAAGACAAAGCCAGGCAAAAGGCACGGCAGCAGCAACGGCCAGAGTAGCAAAAACAAAAACAAAAACAAGTTGGCCCGCGCCTAATATGAAGTCTTAGTTCGTTGCCTAAGTCTTTTGTTTCGCTCAGCACTGTGCGGAGGCGCACGCGAATTCCTGTGTGAGAAACCGAGCGAGCGTTGTGAGTGCAGATACAAATCGAAATAAACAAGACGCTTTACGGGCAGCAGGGAAACCAGTTGTGCAACTGCGATTCGAATATTCCATTGGACCAGTGACTAGTTCCCAGTGCATCCTCCTCCCCAGCAGCCGCAAAATGGCGCCGAAGAAAGAGGCGACCTTGAGCCAGCAGCAGCAGCAACAGAACCAGCAGCAGCCCGTCCTGGACCTAGAAAGGATTAAGCGTCACTTCAGCTGGTCGGACCCCAGTGCCATGTGAGTCTGAGTCAGAGGTGCTATTAGCGCAGCCACAGGTTTTACATCTGCAGTAACAGCGAACAGTCGCCTTAATGGTCCATAAAGTAGTCGTTAAGATGAGAGGCCCCCAAACGGAACTGACTCGGAATCATCGAGCGGTTGTATCAGCAGATGCCATCGCCATCTACAAATTATCTTTCGATTTTACCTCAAGCTAAGCAGCCACAACAACACATAGTAGTTCAATCCAGGGTCGCAGCCCAAGAACATGGTGTTTTCGTTTATTGTTTAAACTTTGAAGCTTACTCTCCGATTCTCACACATACACATTGCATAACACTCGCACGTGTTTTCTGTCATCGAAGCCCGCTTTATTTTTGGACCAACGAATCGAAAAACATATTTATCAGTGAGACTGGACGATCAATGAATAATTATAATTAAATGAGACAAAGCCAAGGCAAACAACAACAAAAATAATCACATTCATTACGGACTTAGCTGTGAAGTTTTTGTTCGAAAATCAAACGTGAATGACACTTCGATGGGGTTCGACTTACGGGGCGCGGTGCATTGTCCAAGGCGCTCACGATGCCCAAGGGTGGCTGGGTGAAATGCACATTTGGGCAACTCATCGGGCTGATCATTATCGTCGAGCCGGGAATCCGCCGGTGCTGGCCCTGCTCATGGTCTGCGCAAATTCCGCGTCATGGCTATTAAGCGCTGGGCTTTAATTGCATTTATTCACAAGCTAAGCAAGCAACTTTAGCCCCATCAAAAAGTGACGAGTGAAATTTGCAATTACATAAATAAGCAGTAAGGTAACAAATTCGTATCATAACAAGTTATGGCGCATGCGCACCGCCGAGCGAGCGATGAGCGACTGAAAGCCACCGATTTCGCGCGATTATTAATAGAACCCAGGGTCGCCATTCATAGGGCGATGCTTCCGAAGAAGCTATATGTAGGCACAGTCGCTCGGCCACGCCTGGCTGGCTTTCAGCACTTGCCATTTAATTCAACTAATTGCAAACTTCAATAATTTCCCCACCACCAATGCGTGGCACAATAATCGGCAAACACATGAGTTTTCGTACAAATTAACGTCGTCCATCAGCATCCTCAACTGGGTGATTTTTGCAGCTGCTGAGGGGATTGTCGCACATCCGGCAATCGGTCGATTTGCCACAATGTGTGAAAATTATTTTGCCATAATCCGATACAATTGTGCTCTCCGGCTCCGCGATCGGAGGTGTGTGTCTGTGCGAAAGTATCGGCTTTATGTAAATACAAATTGGTCATTCATTTATGCTGGATTTCTTCTTTTATTTGGCTTATGAATGACATAATATTGGCAACGCATGCGATACACCCGATACGCGATACACGAGAGCGGTGCTAAACAGGGGCGTAGGTCTGTGTCTAGGTTGGGAGGTCGTTTCCAGCTGTCAAATGTATATTGTTTTTATACCTATCTCTAAAGGGGACTGGAGGTTAAGAAGCATTGTATATAACATAACTAAGGAAATAAATGAACGGCAATAAATTGCAATATCTTTCCTAATTTACTATTTGTAATTTTTTGTAATTGAAATTATGTTTTATGGCAGACGGTAAGCCTAGGAATTGGAGGCTTGACAGTAACTATATTTCCTTATTTTTAAAACTCTCTTAAAAAGTATATTATGAGTTATTGCAACTTAATATTTCAATTAAAATATTTTAGAGACTTACAAAGACAGTAACTGTACCCTAGACAGTAACTATATTTCTAAATTTACAATGATGTCTTAATAAGTATTTTGTTGTGTTATTTTAACTACTTTAAATACTTGAAAGATGTATCTTTAAGTAAACCCTGTCAGTCGCCCTCTAAGGGCTTAACCCCTTCCTCGGCGGCGTCTTTGTGCAATTTAAAATCATGTTATTGGCATCCAAACACGGCTGAGTTGGGGTCGGGTCTTTAGCCGCCGCTTCGATGGTCCACATGCCTTTGTTTGTTGCCTTTAACGGTATTTCTCTTTTGGTGGCCTTCATTATACAATATCCACCATTCAATCAGCGACGTCACTTCCGCATGAACTAGTTCAGCGGCGAGTGGAATCGGAATATTGGGAAACCGCAGCGAATTCGTGTATGTCAACATGTTTTTTTTATCATACCAGCCTCCGTCTCTCCTCCTGGCGTGCCGTTAATTGTCGTTGTTACCGCTCATATCAGTTTATTGGCGATGATTTGCAGCCCAGGCACGCCCTCATACGGATCAGAAACTGTTTTAGCACGCTCTGGGCTTTAAATTCTAATTGCTTTGCCATTAAAATTATAATTCCTAAATCACCAGACCATAAGCGGGGCCCTCTGAAAATGTCCAACTGCGCCATTATTTCAGGGCACATTAAAAATTAAAATATTATGAAGATATGCAGCTACTTATTTAGATGAAAGTTTATGGATTTATCATTTGCATTTTATAAGGCAGTGCTCAGTATGGTTAATTTTTTCATTTATATTTCTCTTTTGGAACTTGCATAAGCTCTTTTAATTTCTGAGATCGGATTATAAGTTGTGTTGACCAGTGTAAAAGCTTAGACTTAAGCTTTCGATGTCATAGCCATGAGTTGTCTATAGCTTCACAGTTAACTTGGCTTAAACTTTGAAGCTTTTTAGTGAATTCATCACAGCTAGAGGCTACAACACCGAAGCTTAAACCTCACAAGCTTTTCAAAATAATTTTCTCGATTCCTCAACGCACTTGGCTGATGAACTTTAACTAAATTTAAAAAAAAAATATGAGGCTCAATAGCCATTTGATTAGTCTTTTAGGTGAATATACCTGCAAAATCCGAGAAATTACTAGCATGTTGATCTGCTCTAATTGGCCTCAAAGGTCGAATGGGAGAGCAGCTGTAAACATTTCGCTTTTTTCTATGGGAACATTTTCAGACAGATTGTCTACATTCAAACTGAACTTTAAGTCTGCCCATTAAGGTACATTATGCTTAAGTTCTGCCTCAGAACTGAGTGGAGACAGTCGTTTGCCCCGAAAGGCCATAGAACTTATGCCGAAATTAGCGAGTCATCTTAACGAATTTCGAAAGACAAATGACAATTTAAGATTTATTTCCGCAATGCCCCAATGTCACTGGCTTTTGCCTCGCTGAGTAACCTTTGAGATCGGAATTAAGAACGTATTTCTGTATAATTTGAATGCGTATCGGATATATCACGTAGTCTTTGTCCTGAATAAGGCCTGTCACATAAATTGTCGCCAATTCTTAGGGTCTTTTTATTCAGAAGTTACCTGTTCCTCGCAATGATGACTTAGCCTGGTCGTTGCCAATCCCTTTGGCAGTGTACTTTCACTTGAGCTGCAAGAAGCCATATGCATTGTCTTAGAGCAGCAGTTTCGGTGTATTTGCTCATGGCATTAACAGCAATTTGTCCAGCCTGCTAATTGGCTCGAAATGTGCCCGAACACAGACGAAAACATTGCACAATTTCGGCCAATCAACTTGGCAAAAATCTGACTCAAATGCCGTGCATTGTGTGCCAAAAGTTTTCCTCCGATAATTATAGCCACACAGATAGCCAAAACACTGAGCCCAGACCCAGTCCCAGTCCCAGCCCCACTTCGCTCGACCAGCTTTCGGTTTCCATTTGATTTGATTTTATGTGGCTCGTTTCTTTTACTCATTCACCAGTTTACAAAAGACCTTGACACATTTGGGGCGTGTGTTTTTTGGTGGATATGGCTTTGGCTTTGGCCAAAATCTTCACGAATTATTCAAGCCAGAGACGAGTCGAGCTAATGGCCAGCTTCGTTTTAGATTCGAAGTGGACCAAGCAATTACAAGCCAGACGGGCAAAAACCAAACAGATCGCTTGCCATTTCGCAGATCGGGTTTTTGTGAGGCAGCCACAGCCTCTAATTGCAATTAATTAAGCTGCCTGCATTAGCAACTCTTTTTCTCAGAGGAAGCGGTGACCAAAATAAAACACAGTTTTAATGTGGTCTAAAGTCTCCATTCGCAGTTGCAAGAATTGCATAATATTTGGCGAAAGAAACTGCTTTTTTGTGCTGAAAAGCTCCTCAGCAGCTGAAGCTTGAGCTGAAATGCAGTGAAAAAAACTGGCTTAAAGATCAATATCATAAATTATATATTAATGGTGTTTAAGCTATTATATTTGTGTAAAAAAAAATCTTGTAAATTTAGAAAGAGGCGTTAATTGCGTTAATTCACTCATATAAAGATCCATATCTTGCTCTAAAACATTACCTCAGCGATTACCCTGTTTATTGTTTCACCTGCCACTTCCCCAGGTAAATCGTAAAAGGCAGAAAGTAGGGGATTAGGACACCTCACGAAAAGAGCGAGCGAAAAACGTGTTTCAAGCGAAAGGGAAATTTTATCTCCGAGTGCAATCCGTTTTATGAGCTTAAAGTCATCGCCGCTGCCGTCATCTCGTTTCGTCTGGATGCAATTAATTTAAAAGTCAGGCTGGGCTGGAGCTGTTCCCGTCTGGAATTCCGCGCCTTTCCTCTGGTGGTTCCCCAGCTTCCCAGGCAGGTCCAACTTCCTCCAGCGACCTTGTGCCCATTTTCAGAGCGACATAAAAAAGAAGCAGAGAGGCGGCTAACTCCGAAACTGAACCGAAATGAAATTGTCTGTCCGAGCCGGGAAACCAAGACTGCGACTGGGAATGGATGGGCTATAAATGCGATTAAGTAAACAATACGAAAATGTAGATTTGAAATGTGCACATCGCTGGACAAAAGGCTGAAACAGAGACAGTAAGTGAAGCTGTCGCGAGTGAATTGATGCCATGGCAAAACCAAAAACACAGAAAAAACAGCGAAATGTTGTCAACCAATTTCTTCAATATCTGGCTGTCATTTTTCACTGGCTCTGTTACCTTTGTTGTTGTTCTCGTTTTCCCAACTGCGCCCGAAGTCAACAAACTTGTCCAAGGCACTGGCGCAGCATGACTGGCCAAAAACAAAGAAAGACAAAGACAAGTTAGAAAATTGCAAGCTCAAATGGGGCTTGTACTGGTGGCGAACTGTGTTGGCTGTGGCTGATCTCTTTTGGCCGCGGCTCGTGGGGGCGTCTGCCGTTGGTCTAAGCTAAAACAACAACAGTTGCGAAATTTGTAGCTTGTAAGCTTGTAAGCTTGTAAGAGGCAGGCGATTGAAGGCCCTTAGACGGCTTTCCACTCGTGCAAGAAGCGGCGGCGACTGCACAAATTAGTACACCATGAGCCGGCAGTTTGCTTATTATAATTTAGCTGGAAACCAGATCCAGACGATGGTGATGAGCATTATGATTCACAGACGCTATAAAGAGCCATTGCAACATATCCCCAGCCAGTTGATGATGAACGAGGAGCTGGACTGAACTGAACTGGACTGGGGCTGGAAGCGCGTTTTCAGGGCTCATTAGCACGTTGCCTGGCGTATTCCGAAAACGATGTCAAGTGCGACAGCGACGCATTTTGCTTGCTTATTTCTTGGCGTGTGTACATGCGTGAATTGCTTGTATCGCGACTACAATTATGTCCATTGCACCGACTGCGAGGATGTTTACCGGCCCATCAGTCAGCCGGGAGATCGCTTATGCGATTCATTAGGTCCGACTGACAGGCGGGCGGCAGGCATCCGAGGCGTATGAGTAATCCACACAACTTATTAAATTCCGATTTGGGAGCTGGATAAGTCGCATGGAATGCATGACGGGCAGATACGAATTATAATGTATAGCAGGCGACCTTGTCGGTTAATTGCCATTTAATAGCAAAAGAAAAAAATATGTAAAACTCTGCTGCGCACACCGTTAAAAAATCCAATTTGTTATTGTACCACTGGTTGAGGGGGTAACTGCCTCGTCTTGTCCATTGACCATTGACCACCTGCTTAAGCGGCCCGAGCGCGACTTGTTACAACACCCGATTTGATGGCACATTTGGCCAGAAACACCCACATCGCCAAGCTGTGCATTTTCAATGTCAGCATTGCGCAAAACTGGACAGTTTGGTCCGCTTGGCTTCGTTTTTCTCAAACGCGACGAACACCCTTAGTCACGCCCTTAACGCCGGCTTGTTAATTTTTTCTTGCTTTTTTCTGTTTTATTTATTTTCTGGTTCCGATGACATTGAAATTGTGCAATGGGCAAACAACGAAAAATTTTTAATATAGACATGTTTATTGATTTTGCGGCCTGGCCTCTCGGCCAGCTGCTGTCCATCACTCGCCCGATTCCCAAAAGCATTCTTTGGCACATTAATTATAGTAATTAAGGCATTTAATTTTGCCTTGAGTCGGTGTCTTTCCTTCGATCTCTCTCGATCTCTATTAGTGGCGCCGAACTTTGCTCCAGTTGGAGTGGCAGGTGGAAGTGAGTACTAGCCGCGGCTTATGTAAACAGTGCCAGCAGCAATCCTAATTAAAAGTGCCCGGGAATTTTAATGGATTCGCAATAGCAATTACGGGCAAATGAAGCCATTACAGCCCGATCTGCAGTGAATGGGTGAGCGGCCTTTTGCAATTCTGGCTGTGAGCGGTCGGTCAGAAGAGGAGCCTGAGCTGAGCCGAACGATAGCCCTGCAGTCCCAAGGTCGCTGGCGGATTGCATAAGCCGCAACGTCACAACGAAGACGTAAAAAACCCAAAAAACCGGGGCCCTTTTGAGCGATTTCCCCCCGGCAGCCCGAAGGTGAACCGCCGACCAAGCTTTCCGCTGCAGCGGAACCAGGAGCGAAGCCAACAAACTTGCCTCGCCAAAAAGCCACTCAACTCGACCGGGCTGGTGATGGTGTTGGTGGTGGTAGTGGTTCACTTGTTTGCCAGACGAGTCGCGGCCGTTCCACAAGCCACTCAATCGCCGAGCCGAGTTGAGTTACCTCTTTGAGTGCTTTCCGGCGCAGGTGTCTGCGCAGTTGCCTAGCTTTCAGTCGAGTTTCTGGCCGCCAAGCAGCCGCAAGTCCGACGTTTAAACGGCTTTTAAGTTGCGCTCGAAACGCACGTGCAAAAGTGCAACCGCTCCGCGCCCGCCGCTCTCGCTTTCGTTCGCTCTCCGCGCTCCACTCGCTCTGTCTCTGTCCGTTTCATTGGCAAAGTGTAAAGTGCAAAGCTAGCAACGGCGACGCCAACGACAACGCCGACGCAGCGCCTCAGCATCAGCTCAGCTCAGTTCAGTTCAGCTCAGCCCCAGCTCAGCTCCACTCGAGGCAACGCGACTCAAGCCAACTCAGTTCAGCTCCGGCCGCAGACCACGAAGTCAGTCTTAGTCGTACCCTCCAGCGCAGCGCAAGTGTCTCCGCGATCTCAGCTCGGCTACCGCGATTCCACACACACACACTGTGAAGCCGCGCACGATCCGGCCAAGATAGTCCCCTTGCAGACCATCATCCGAGTGGCCCTTGTCGTCGCGCTCGTGTTCGTGTCCTAAGTCATTCGTTTGTCCAGAGCAATCCCAGCCAAGCTGAAGTGGATTACGACGAAATTGTGTGCAAACACCAGCGAACGCAAACCCACTTAGAACGCGCACTGTAAGTGTCAATTTGCTCATCAAATAAATGCCTGGCTGGCTGGTGTATATATTTTTGGGATTTTGCCGAGCTCGAATGGGCAGTGCCACACGCAGACACACACGTTTCAGGAAGTCGCAGAACTCCATTCAAAGCGATATTTAAGCAAACAACAGCTCATTCTTCGGAGAAACAAATGGCTGCCGCTTTGTTCGCGAACTTCCAACATCACCTCCGCCATCACCACCATCATCATCATCATTATACTCATAATCGTGGAGATCCACATCATCAATAACACAGTGATGCCTCCCCCACACGCTCCCCCAGTTGACCACAGGGCCGGCTACTGTCCGCTCAAAATGTTCAAACGCGTGTGCTCCGCGGTTCGCATACAAATGGGAACGGAATCGTCGACATCGTCGTCATCGTCTCCCCAAAACGCTGTTAGAATTGCCACTTTGCTCGGGGGTACAGCTCTGCATGAGCAACTCCATTGCGATATTGCTGCACTTTTTTCCTCCTCTGATGACTGCGAAATTGCATAAAAAAGTGTGGAAAATGTGGCCATAATTTCGGTCATTAAATGCAGTCCACATCACCCCGATGTGTCATTTCGTCCAGCCATTGTTGGGCTGATATTATCGCCGTTGCACTCAGCTTAATGATCCTTTTATTGATTGCCAGAATCACCTTTTCACTTTTAACCCCATGGCTTCTAGCCACTGCACTGTCTCAAAATACTAATAAAGAGGAGGTGCTAGCGACCTCCGACCCTAATGAGTACTTAGCTAAAAGCTGGCTTTTTATCTGAGATCAGCACATCGCATCGGATATGCCCCGTAGAGGAGACGCTGGACACAACACTGGGAAGAAACCGGGGAGAGTAGTATGTTACTTAGCCAGTTTCTGTGATTTGCCGTCGTAAGCAAGTCGAGCAAAGTTCATAGCAGTTAGGCGCTGTGACTTTTCGCATTCTCATTGCACAAGCTGATAGCTGAACGGCTTAATAATAATAACAATTAAGGCGAGCGCTTAAGTCTTATAATAAACTGCATTCATTGTCGTATTCGGTGCACCCAGAGACCTTCGGCGAGGGCCCTGAAATTAGTTGTCAAGGTCTGCGGCCCCCTCTCCCATGTGCATTTCCGAACCGTGCAGCATTTTAAGTTTAAACTTGAACTGGTATTTTCGGCTTGGGGGTTTTTCAGTATCTGTCTTTCTTTCTTTCTGTGTTTTTGGGCCGCTCATTCTCTGTTTATCACGTCGCGGCTACGCTTTGAGCAGAGTTCAAGGTGCCACCACTCGGCGTCTCTCGGATCTCGGCTCAGCAACAGTCCGATGACAGCTATAGTCGGATCTGGGGATAGGAGATTATTAAACCATAAAGCGGGGCGACATTTAATTAGTACCAAGGCGAATAAGATAGAGCCCCTAGAGAATTCTCGGGCAATCCGTTCAACTGAAATTGTTACACCAATTAAGTGCAATGTAAATGCCTTAAATCGATTTTAAATGGACGCCTAATACTTCCCCCTGATGATTGCCCTGAGCTGCATAACCAATGAAATTAGACGTTAACTGGATCTAATGCTAAGTTTCAAATTAGACGTTAGCTGGAAGCAATCTTGTGCTGATGTAAGGTATATTGTATAGCTCCTGATCCGGCTGGTCACTTAATTGCAGATCAATAGGTCTTAATCACTTAATAAAGTCAAGTAAGATATTTAACAGTCTATTGTCAAGTCGCACATCGCTTTTGTTAGTGTAGGGCGCCGACAGTTCGTCAGCTTAATATGTGAAGTGGATAGTTAAAAGGTGACAACCCTTGGGGGACATTAGAAATTCAAACTCGCGCGCATTATAAATTCAGAATGGGGAAAACATTCCATGACTGGCACAACAGTTGCTGGGGTTCACGTGACCCCGGCTGTGAACTCCTCCTCGGGATGGATTGTGCAACTGCGAGACACACAACAATTGGGAAAATTAAATATTAATTGCGGCAGTCGGACATTCTCTTTCGGGTTTTCGCAGGAATCGGACTGCGGACTGGTTTGTAGAGCAACTACAATCGACACACGCCACTCGTGAATCGATTAGGCTGGGCTCTCGTTCCCTCTGGTAATCTGGATTATCTAACGCTGGCTTTTGGCCAGCACTGTGCTGCGATCAGTGCGGGTGAGCGAGTGCTCGACTGTTTATATTTGGCCACTGGCTTCTGAACGGTCTGAAGACCTGTTGCAGAACCAGTTGCGAGCCACTCGCAGCGACTGGTTTGCCATTTGCAGAAATGGCCAAAAGCCCGCGTCGAAGAAGTTGCAAGTTGCAACCACGAAACTGTGTCGCACACAGTCGCACTGCCTGCATTAGCTGCGAGCCACACACGGACATACGTGCCTGAAATTATGTCATCGGAAAAGCCAGTCCAGTCGAAGAAAATGAAAACGAAAACGAAAATGCTTTTGGTTGGGAAAACGCGCCAAGCTGGTCGGTCGCTCGCGAGATCGAAAGTGAAGCCGTTCTGTGTGAGTGCTCTTCGGTTCATGGGGATTATCAACGGCCCTGCCTATTACCAAGGCGGTTCTAATCGCCCCGGGACTGTCTTAATGTCTGGCACATGTCTGCAGTTTTTGGCCAACAAAAGCAGGCAGCAGCCAGCAGTCGCTTGCTTAATGCCACACACGTCGGCTGCGCATTAAGCGTTTTAATCAGCCAACCAAATGGGGTTTTCCTGTCTGCAAATAGCGAGTCGCACAGCTGCTGAAAAGTCGTTCGCCTGGCTGTTGCATTCAGATTACCCCATTGAAATTTAAATTTAAATGGTATAGTTTATGAATAAACTTATTCATGCATTGTCTGCAGCTGCTCAAGTGCTTTCATGCTCGAGCGATCGAGCTGTCGATGGCTTAACATTCGGTAGTTGCTCTTGAGTGCACTGCCTCAGTGGATTCTGTGAATACAACTGGCTTTGATCGATGCAGCTACTGAGTATTATGCAAAACAGAATGGATATATAAATCGGAAGTTTAAATTGAAAGAAACTCGTAGAGAATGTATACATTTCCAGCACAAGATAACTTCAATCACTATGTGATATATTTATAAGCAAAAAATACTCTACAATGAATAATTTCCAAAAAGCCGTATTACCATTTTTCAACTTAATCCCCTTAAAGAAAGACAAATATTTGGGTAAACACTTAAGCTATGGATGACTCATCGCGAGTCAGCCTTTGGGCTGTTAAATATCGCACTTGATGACGCACTCTCCAGCGTTTAGATAAAAATTTTCCGCTGCACCCGAGAGCCAGCCCGGAAAGCCATTGCATGCCAGCTACCGGTGACCTTGGCATCGCAACGCACTCGGCATGCAAACTAGGCATCAGCGGATCGCAAATTGCTAAGAACTCGACTTGTTTTGAAAGCTGGAAACTTCAGCTTTGAACACATATCCAAGTGGGCTGAGAGTCGTGTCCGAAAACAAATGGATTCCAATGTCAAATGCGTACATTGCTTTCGGGGCTCAATTATTATTGTTATTACTGTTTTGATTGTTGTTGCTCGGAACTAACCGACCTAAGCGGCTTTTGGGCCGTTCGCATATCAAATTGCCGCTGCCGCAGCGTTCAAGAAACACAGTTCACAGTTTTCTTTGGGTTGGTTGTATATCTTGTGTATATGTATATCCACTTGTTGATCGCATAATGGTGCAGTCATACGGCATGACTCTGCACAATGCCGTGAGCCAGTGAGCAGCGCCTTAAATTATGAAGCCACAAGGTGTTGATTGTACAATGTCTTAAGGTGACATGAAACGGGGAATTCGATTCACCGATTAGAGGTGCTTTCCTTGCGATCTAGAAGCTCGTTTGCCAATCCGCTTGGAGGCTTCTCTCCCGCACATTCTGGCCCCTAAGCGCCTTAGCCTTACGGAGTCATTGACAAATTCCCACTCATCAGCCGCGGTGACTGCCCAAATTCCGCTGCGATCGGGGGCCAACGTGACGCATGCGCAACGCGGGGTGAAAGAAACAACAAGAAGGAGAGAAAGAAAAACAATGCGAATGCCAACACAAGCTCGGCATACTCCCGGTCCAGCCAGTGCATAAATCAAACAACAATTTACGCTCAAACATGATTATTATTTATACATTTCAGCAATGTGTGCCTGCAACACATAAAGCCACAGCCGCACATCCAGTTGGGCATTGCAAAAGATCGGGGTTTAGCCTGCCCGGCAGCGAAGTAAAAGTAAACGCTTAACAAAGTAACTAGCATTAGACAAAGGCAAATAAAAAATTAAAGAAATAGGCAAAGGCCCAGAGAGAGCCACAGGCAGCCACAAGCGCTAACGCAAACAAAGCAACACCCACCAGCGGCGCTGAGCGATTTCGACAAATAAAATGCTGATATCAACGTAAGTAAATTCGTAAATTCGTGGGTAAACGTGCAGAGATTACGGCCATAAATTGCAATCAAGGCGGGCGGCGAACGCAATAGTTTCGCGCTCTCTTTGACCCAGCTGATGTGTTGACCCACATGTTCCCGCGGCAGTCAATCGCCGCCCTCGGCTATCAGTCATTGGCGGGGATCGGCATTGTCTTCCAGTTTCCTGCTGTCAACAACCGATCTCGGCTTTAACACTTGTCGACCCATTAACATTGCATAATCCCGGCCGCGAAGCGACTTGCTGCCTTTGATTTGGCTTTTCCAGCGCTTCGCCCTTTTCTGTCTTTCCCGCTTTTGGCCATATTTTGTGTGGCTTTTTCAGTCTCCTCTCTGTGTTTTTGTATCGCTGCCTTTGCATATTGGCGAGCCCGAACCCGAGCCCGAGCCGAGCGAAAAATGCGACCGCATTTCTCGGCGGGGCGAACAAGTTTGTAATTATGTCAAATACCAAAAGGCTCATTGCATAATGCCCGAACGCCCAGAGCCGAATCGAAAGACATTTGCGAATTCGTCTTCTTTGGAACTCATCTCCACTTGAGCCGCACTCGATCCAACTGAAGACGAAACAATGCCTGTCTGGGTGTCCCCCAACACCTTCCCATATGTATGTGAAGCCCACTGATTTATTTGGCAAATGACGAGTCTGTCGTTCGAATGGCTTCCTCGTTACCTCAAGAATAGAAGCTCTTAATTGTCTGGCGACGAACGATGAAAAATAAAACAAACTGCCCGAGTACAACAAAAGTCAATTACACGACATTTGCATCTTCCGCGTGTGGCAGTGACTTGTATGGAAATTGCTAAGAGGTGTTTTGCCTGCCAATAACTGGCGGCTCCGCTTGGAAATCCCCGAGGCCTGGGAGCAAGAACCAAAGGTACGAAAACTACGTTCCCCGGGGATCGGCGTGCTTAGCATTCAGCTCACCGCCGGCATCGTTGCGTGACAGATTCCAGGGACAGGAACAGTTTGGGTCGCCAGATAATGTCTCTCCCTGGAATGATTACCAGCGATTAGGCGGTTCAATCATCAATGAAATCGCGACACGGAATGCCTTCCCTTCAGTTGTTAAGTAAGGCAGTTTTTTTTAGCAGCTTTAATACCTTTCATTTTTGGCTATTTCAATGATTTGAATAGCAAACTTTAGTATTCATTTATTAAATATCAAATACACCTATGAACATTCTTTCAATCTTATAAAAATATGGTTTGAGATACAAAAAGTAAATGCGATTTCTTTGATATTTTGATGATTTGTCATCTTATCCGGTTTTTCTTCTCAATATAGATTGATTTGAGTTGGTATGAGCTCACTGTTTCCTCGGTGGGAGTCACTCTGAACTTTGTCTGCCTCCCTTTCTGTTTTATTTTAAACTGTTCTCCACGATAATTACACATTCTAAAGTCCGCGCCTTTTACGGCGAGCAAAGGGCGGAGAGGAAAATGTGTCAGTTGTGGCGAGCTGGTGTCATTAGGCATATTGATGATTTGCGATCCGGTTAGAGGGAAATGACGCCACAAGTGACTTTTTCGGGGTGTCTACGTTGAACTCAAGAGATGAGTGCCTTCGAACGGCTTTTAAGTGTTTCCCCCACACGATAAGTCAGACGGTGTTGACAAACCCTCTTCGATTCTCACGCTCTGTCAGCCGGGGTGCGTCGCCTCTGGGAGAAATCAACCGAAAAATTCCCGAAAGATATGCGGACCCGTGCTGGGCCGATCGCTGCATGCATAAATAGCGCTCTAATAGTTAATTAAATTATCAATAAGCAGTCGCGAGCACAAACAAACCATCGGCAGGCCCGAATTTCCAGCCAAAAATGTCAAGCACAGCGAGTGAGGAGAGGAGGAAAAAATGTCTGCTTTGTTGTCATTATAAAAAACTATCTGGCCTGACCTTGTCCATTGTTAACTGTGCACACCACTCACACACACTAGCACTGGCACTGGTTTACGCAACCAGCTGGTGGCAGTGTGTGTGGCTTTTGGCTGTGACTAACTCCACAATACGCCACAATACGCAAATCGAAAGACCCAGGCAACGAACTTGAAACACATTTCGTCAACCGGCTGGAATTGCAGCATGGCATTTGTGAGTGCGCCTCGGATTCGTATTCAGAATTCGTTGGGCCCAGCCCCGAATGTTGTCAGTCGGCGGAGGCGCATTATGCAAATATTTGATAGGCCGCATAATAAAGCTACTTAATTTTCACTGCAAACCCGGTATTGGAGGATGTTTGCTCGCCACTCGACCGTTGGGCAACGGCAACCATCGCATCCCATCTCCATCTCCATCTCGCGTGCCTTATAAAAAATTCAAATATTTGCGCCCGATCGAATATTTATCTTAACGAGAAGTAACGCAATCGATTAGCAAAAACTCGAGACAGCCAAAAACCGAGACCAAATCGTTTTCGAAAGCGGCATCAGTGCCGAAAGCAACAACATCGGAGATCGAATGCGTTCAATCAGTGACCTTGAACTAGTTTCCCCCTCCAGCGTCTTATTTATATGTGTTTATTTTCGGTGTGTTTGTTTCGTTTCTCGTTTTCTGCTGCCCTGACTGGTGTGTGCCAGCCAGCCAGCCAGCGCTAATGATACGAAAGCCCGGGCACACCGTCAAATGGCTCGCAGTCAAAATATGTTAAAAAGGTGCGAATGTGATTAATTGCAGGCAATTATGAACTTTCTTCCCGCCGACCACCGTGGCTAACAATGCAGCTAACCTTGACCCAAAACCCCGTGGGCTCCTTGTTGGCTTACCGAATGTTTGCCAGCCAAATCGACGCGATGCGTGCGATGCGTGCGATGCAGGCCAAAACTGCATGCGGAATTGCATAATGGGCGCAGGCAATGCAAATGCAAACTTCGGCTTACATATTTGCCCAATGGCCGACCAACTTGGCAGTGGTAGTGGTAATGTTGGGCAATCGGCCAGAGCAGGTCCGACCAGGCCTGGCCGAAAGCAGTACGGTTTTACTTTGCAGCGATTTGCTTCAGCTCAGCTCAGCTCAGCCCAACTCCAACTTCGGCTCGGCGACCAAGTGGCCAAAAAGCGCGTTGGGCAAGAGACGACGAGTGCCGGACCAAGTATCAATATTGAAATGAAAATGAAAAGTGTTGCCGAGCTAGTCAGTCCATTGTTATTGCTGTCTCTCTAAGTTTTATGCCTTTTTTTTGCAATGTGTGCCGCTGACATAGTTTCGATGGCAACCCATTGAAGCATACTGCCGCGCAAACAGTGCCGGTTCAGATGCTAATTCAATCGGCTCGGCGAGCGTTATGCAAATTGCGATATGCGACAGCAGGAAGCTGCCAATAGTTGGCCAATAATAATAATAATACGAATTCTAAAAATGGATTTAGCTACCGGCAGAGATGGAACCAGTTCTATGTTTGTCACTATTTACTGGGATTTATTGTAGTAAATTCTGGTTACTTAGTTTCAGACCCTGTAATTTTATGCTTATTGTTTTATGTTTGCTACCAAATTTCGTATGTGGAATGAAAATCTATATTTTTCCTAAAATTTAAATTCAAATAAAACGTAGCTTGAACTTAACCAATTAATAATTGTCGCCTCTATGCAAATGAATATAAAATTAATGGAATAAATATTTGCGGTGACAACAGTTTTAATTGCAACCCAGTTATATAGTTCAGCACTCTGTACATAATGACTTATTTTGTTAATTATTATAAATCATAACACATATATTTCTTAAGGTAATAAAACTGAAAATGATATATTTAGCTAGATCTTCTGTTGAATAATTGATCTTAAATTGATTAATCACCATTGCTTTGCATCTGAGCAGGAAATTATTCATGATAAACTTGCGGTTAATTGTATTTGCATTGAATTTAATTTATGGTAAATGACTTGCGAGTTACACTTCTAATCTTTGAACTTTGCTCTATTTGCAGCGTTTCCACAGACTCCGCAATGGCGGTCACAAACAACGATGGCGGCACACAGCCCAATGCCGTGGCGGCTTGGGGAGCTCCGGCGAACGGTCCCCGGAACACACAGGCGGCCGTGTCCGTGCGCCACGCCTTCAAGGCGTACGGCAAGAAGAAGAACGCCAACCAGGTGCTAAACAACCTGAACATGACAGTGCCCAAGGGAACGATGTAAGTGATGCCTCAATCGGGGATCTGGGTGGTGTGACGACGGCGACCGCCATTAATAAAAGTGAAATGTTGACAGCACACTTAGCGAGTTCATAAAATAGAAACGGCGAAAGTAATTAGCACTTAATATGGACTGAGCTCGAATTCGATATTAGATGTTGGATGGGCAATGCCAGGCAGTGCGATTTCCTTGTGTCGGGGATTTGATTGCCTGATCTCGGCCCGACTCAGAGGTCACTTGAGTCTATAGTAATTGCGGCTATTATACGGCAAACCAGTTTAGTTTAGTCATTGGACTATCTTGTAATTGAAACGGCATTTTTGCATGATAATTCGATGCGGCTGACGAGGGTCGTTAGGGAAGTTCGCTGGAAGTCGGCCGAGCCGAGGGATGATCTTAATTAAGCCACTTCCGAATTGACGTCAATGACGCGGCCGATCCGCACGTCTCTCTAATTAAACAAAAAATCCATTCGTATGCCGGGCAGCTCGTCATATCTGCGATATTATCCAATAGCCCATATGCACAACTATATCTTTCGATTATCGGCCTGGAGAACGATATTCAAGTTCGGTTTGTTTACCCGATTGTTTGAAGTCGGTCCATGTATCTCCATCTCTGTCGCGGCACATGTGCTTAATTGATTTCCCCGAGGCCCGCTCCTCGCCATAGCTTCTAGACCCCTTATGCGGTTCATGAATTTTTGGCAAACATTTAGGGGCCATAAAAATAAAGTCGTAAATATATTTTGCCTTCGCCGCCTTTGGCATTGATATGGCCCGAGCAGAGTTATAATAATTCATTTTTGTTTGTTTCCAGTGTGTCTTGTTTTTGGCATTCTGAGTGATTTATTCGGCGCATTAACGCGCTATGTCGTAACGGAATTTTATTCGATTCTAGCCAGCAGTCTTGACCCAGATAACAGCTGGTTCGTTCAGCTTTGACCTAGGTCAGGTCGACGAGTTGTTACTCATCTTGAGAGTCGCAGAGTCGAGTCAACGAACTGCACGCCGCAGGCCAAATAGCTTTTGGGGTCTCAAAGTCAGTCGCATTGACGACTATGTCAATTAAACTCTTCCCGACGACCCCTCTGGGGCCGTATCAGATCGTTGTTTGTCTCTTGTTAAATTCGTTAAATGGCGCAGCGTGTTAATTATAATAATAAATCCAATAACAGGCCAAAACGTGCGACCTACGTGCTGCAATATTTTGTCAAAGGCCGAAAACCAAACGAAAACAGACGACAAAATAACAAAGCGATAATCACAATAATCGCCGCCGCTCCAAACTTCATTATGACGATACTAGACTGGGGGCTAGCAGCCACTCCACCTCTCCACCAAAAAAAAAAAAAAAAAAGAGGTGGAGTCGCCGCACAATGGCCGGAAAGATAGAGATACTATACAAAAATCAACTTTTTGATGACA
>JAEIHY010011489.1:0-22438 GCA_018904565.1 Drosophila tsacasi
TTTATAACACCCGAAAAAACACCTAAAATTCATGCCTCTACACTAGAATACCCCCTTAAATATTTCTCTCACTTCAAAAACTAACTCGAATTTCCCCAATTACAGAATCAATTATTGCCTGCACTGATCCCAATGGCGGTTTCCTGGTCAGCGGAGCTGTGGGTGGGCTGGGCGGCGGCGGCATTGGCGGCCCTACAGCTCTCGAGGGCGGCGGACCGGCCACGGCCAATGACAAAGTCCTTGCCTCATTGGAAAAGCAACACCAGATCGAAATGAAGGTGAAGACTGGCGCGGAGAACATGATCCAATCGCTGGGCATTGGTTGCGACAAGAAGCTGTTGGCGGAGGCCCATCAGATGCTGGCCGATTCAAAGGCCAAGATCGAGTTCCTGCGTTTGCGCATCATCAAGGTGAAGCAGAACCGGGAGCAGGCCGACCGAATGAGGGCCACGCGTCAGATGGTGGACGAGCATGGCCAGATGATTGGTGGGAATAGCAGCAGTCAGCCGCAGAGCATGGAAACGACTCTGGAGGAGAGGATTGAGGAGCTGCGACACAGGCTGAGGATCGAGGCGGCTGTCGTGGATGGAGCCAAGAATGTTATACGGACGTTGCAGACGGCGAATCGAGCACCGGACAAGAAGGCGTTACAGGAGGTAAGTCGAGAATATATTATATATTTTGGGAGGATATTACTAGAGTTTTAGAGGAACTTGAATTCAGGGATTTTGTGGGGTGTATATATACAACTTCTGGGTTTTGAAGGTAATTTCCAATACAAATATCTAGAATAAACTCCTTTTAATTGCCTTTTTAAATAGTTTATTTTAAGCAAATTATATTCCAAACTGTAATACATTTTTGTCACACTTTTTAATCTCTATAAAACGCTCATAATTGGGCTAATCCCTGCGTTAATTAGAGCTGGCTCTTGGCCAGGTAGTCTTGGTAGTAGTACCTCCCCCTTTTACACCTCTTCAACTCTCAGGTGTGTGTGTCTCGCTGCCATATGGCCACACGACGTATGATTCATATTTGGTATACTCGCTACGTATACGTGATTTTTTCCCGGCAACTGAAACTGAAACAGAAACAGAAACAAACGGGAAGCGTGAAGGAGGAAAGCTAATTATGCGGCTGTTTAAAATATTTTTCAACGCTTGCTCGCTGCTTTTTTTTTTCTTTTCTTCATTTCGTTTTCATTTCAAGTCTTTTGCCGCTAACTGTCGTCTCATTAATTAAACGGACGTGAAGCGACGCAATTACTTGGGTCTCCAACAAAAAAAATACGAAATATATACGTAAGATATTTGGCAAGTGTGTGCCTCAGGGCCTGCCCTAATAATTTCTTACACAGAAAACATTTTCATAAATAAACCCATAGATTTTCTTCTTAAAATTCTGCTATACTTTTATCCAATAATTTCACAATCCTACACTCAAGTATATTGGGGTTTTTCCTTCTTTCTTTCACTGATTTCCCAATGTCTGCGTTTCCTGTCGCGTGGCAAGCTGCCTCTTTTCCCATTTTCCTCTTTTGTGATTTATATCTGCGCTCACTGAATGCCGCTCGTGTGGTTTTGTCTTTGAATTTAAACATGAAGCACTCACTTGCGAGTTTTTAACTTCCGCAGCAGTGCCAGCAGCAGCAGCAGCAGCAGTAAGAGCCATAGAAACTACAACAATATGTTGTCCGGGGCCGGGATGGTGGCCTAAATATTCTATTTGCAGGCCCCATTCCCATATTTATTTGTTCTGCGGTTCGGTTGCAACTGACAGATGCACAAAAAATAAAAAAAGGGGGAAATGAAGCGCGGATACAGTGCGTTTCGCAGACATAATGAAAGTTTAATGAGGCAAGGGAAAGGTTTAGAGAAGAAAAATGTGAGATTAATGTAGGAGAAGTAAAATTATATATAATTCAAAAGGAAATAAAAGAGCAGGTTGAAAGACCTATATATTGATATGATTTCCTGTGAGGCTCAAGATCTATTTCTTGGGCTTTATAAATCTTATACCCTTCAGCATTTTCCTTTGTTTACTCTGTGAACAAAATATCGCTGAAGTTTTTATGCGATCTTCTAGGCTATAAACAATAAACACAAAAGCCAAACCATTGCCCTTTTGGCCATATTGGTCGAAAGCAAAGCGTTTTGCTAAACATTTATAGAACTATGCTGCTGGCACGGCCAGGCACGTCACACAAACATTGGATACGATACTTTCCCGTACATAAACACACGTCTATATGGGATGTTTGATCGGGCAGCGAAAATGAGCAGCCGGGTATAGAGCCATCATAAGAAACGGAGCGCAAAGTTCTCTGAAAGCATATGGGGGAATTTGTGTGTGCGCTTCTCTAGCGAATTTTCCCCCAGCGGCAGTGGCAGCTTTTCCTCGGGCATTCAGTGCGAGTTCGATAGCCGCCGCCGCCGCCTGGTGTTTTTCCCCGATATATAATTTTTAATTATTTTTATTTTCGCGTTAAGTTTGCGTCGCGTTTATACTTTGTTATGTGTGAAAAGTCTTTGAATATGCAATATATATAATGAAGATATAATAATAATTGAAATAATAAAGAAATAATACTTAAATAATGGTTAAATAATAAATAACTAAACAAAAGTGAACTCTAATATAAAGCTAAAGACACGCTCTCACACACACGACACTACCTAAGCTGATATTTATATATAAAACTCCCCTAGAATTGAACTTTAGGCACATTACGCATACGCAGCGTGTGCACTGCACTTGCTATATCCACCTGAAATTGCGTAATTTCTATGGATTATCATTGTGTCCTCTCTCAAAATTTGGATTTTGGGGTCATCTTGCAATTTTAGCGTAACGAAGAAAACACACAAATCTTGTTTAAAAATAAATATCACATAAATTTAGAAGCACGAAAATTTACAAAACCGAAAGTGTTTTCACACCGAAATAGTGGACGCGTGTGTGTGTGTGTGCGTTGGCTGAATGAAGCTAAAAATACAGAACAAAAAAATTAAAAAATACGTATAAGATAAAGGAAATAATACTTTTGAAATTGTTAGAAAAAGTCACAATTAAATATCAAGTAACTTGGTTAAATATATAAAGTAACTATAGGAGAAAAAAGGATGCCATAAACATTACACTGAATTCCATGCGAATTTTCCCTGGAAAAATTCCACAAATAAACCATAAACAAACTGCATTTGTTGATAATTTGCAGTTTTCCTTTGAATTCTTAGCTAATTTCAAACGTAAACCTTTAATTCGAGTGTAAAAACTAATAAATTAAATCGAATTTAGTTCGAGGATAGAAACTATCCAAACGGTTTCTTGATATTTTTAGCAAAAGTTATAAGAATATAAAAGAATATATATAGAATAGACATATGTACAGTGCGTGAGTGGATATCTATGTATATAACACACACATGGCACCTTGAGCTGCCGCCGAAATGTGTTTGTAGTGCCTAAGGCGTAGTCATGGAGGAGCAGCAGGTGCCGCTGCCCCACGAACTGACCGCCGAATGGACAGTGCGGGCACATCTCACCTTTGCCCGGGCGGGAGAGCCGGTGCAAAAGGAGTTGAGTGCCCCAGAGGCAGTGCATCCGGTGCGTGTGGTCTACAAATGGTGCACGCCCACCGAGGAGGACGAAGACCAGGATGTGGATAAGGTAAGTGTGATGCTTAAGTTAACCAGAAGCCGCCTTATTAATCTCTTAGAGTCCTCGCTTGCAGACAGCGGCCACCACTATCACTGGGACCAGCTTCCGTTCCACCAATTCCTCGGCCACAACCAATGCAGACTCTGCTTTCGGCAGTCCCCAAGCATCGAGAGCTGTCCGAGCTCCTGTGCCTGCTCCTGCTCCAACGGGAGCCACTGCCCAAGTGTGCGGCACACGATGTCGCAGCACCTGCAACATAATGGTGTCCGCTGTGGCGGACTTCCTGCCTCAGGAAGCAGGCACAGTAACGCAGGCAAGCAACGAACCCTTTGTGTACCACAGCAAAGTAAGGGCTCAGCAGCTTAGAGATGCCTTCTCCCAGACAAGCGATACGGAAGAGCAGGCGCCCAAGAGGCGTCCAGCTTACGAGCAACGCAGGGCCACCACCGAAGCGCTGATGAACTTTACCAGCAAACGGCAGGCGGAGGAGGCTAACACATATGTGGTGAGCAGAAGAGAATCTCTCGAAATATTCTTAAATTTCTAATAATTTCAATCTTCAAACAGCCACCCTACTCGCCCACGCCCACTACGCCCTCGTCCACCTTCAAATCGGCTTCAATGTCGAGGATACCACCGCTGGCAAGTCAAGGAGCTTCTGCTGGAGCGCCTCGTTCCTCTAATCCGGGTGAGAAGAAGCCCCGCACCGTACACATTGATGTCTACTGCACTGGCTCCGAGGAGGAGGAGGAGGAGGAGATGGCCGATGATGAGCGGCAGGCCAGCTCCAGTTCCTCCGACTCCGATTTGGCTGGCAGCAAGCGCTACGATCTAGACTCAAACTCCACGCCGCAAACGGTGCTGGACAATGAGCAGATGCTGCTGCGCCACCAAAGGATCTCCGGCGGAGCAATGCCCAGACGCTTGGCTCAAAGTCCCAACGCCCAGAGTGGTTCGGGGACACACAACCAGCAGAAGGATCAATTAAATCTGGGCCATGCCATCACCAAATGCAGCACCGCCGAGGAAGTGAGCGAGTCCAAGCAGTTGCTTTTCCGCAAGCACATCGGTGATCAACGTGCCGCCAAGTTGGCCAATCTGCGGCAGAAGTACATGCGGCAGCCGAGCGATGAGACCAGCACCAGTAGCACTTATCCCAACTCCTCGAGATCCACAATGCCCCGCGATGCCACCTGCAGCAGCATATCGAGTGTCATGGGTGGCGGTGGCGGCGCAGATTGTATGGACTCCTCGTGGAAGGAAACGGATGAAGTAGACACGCCCAACGTCAGCTTCGGCCTGACCAAGTCCGATAGCTTTGACTATGAGAACTCGCTGGATAGGCTGCGGATTAGCCAGATGGAGCGTCTCTGGTCCCGCCAGCACTCGATGGACCAGAGCCCAGTGCACACGCACCTGGGAGCACCATCGCCGCATCCCCTACAGACGATCACGGAGGTGCAGTCGCAGAGGAGCTCCTTCCAGCGCAGCGATACCATACCCTCGGAATCGGATGGCTTCTCGGATGCCAATGGCTTCAATACGTACCCAGGCAGGCAGATCCAGTCTCATCTGCAGCAGAATTCGCATTTTCCGCGCAATCGTCCCGGCTTTCTGCAGTTCTTTGGACCTAACAGCAGCGGGCCAAGTGGCGGGCCAACGCCTCCTGCCACGGCACCAGTTCAACCCGCCGCCGCCGCCACCACTGACCCGTTCCGCCTGCTCCACCCAAGCTATCGCTGGAAGAGCGAGGCTCGCGACAACCTGAGCGTACAGGTGGCAGCCTCTGGATCACCCTCCTCGGAGCGCAGTTCTCCCCAGCTTCTGTCCGCAGCCACCACAGTGTTGCGTTGCGGCAGTGAGGCGCCGCCAAGCACCACATCGGCCAGTACTTTTGGCACCACAGTGCCGGCTCCAACGCCTTCACCGCTGCCAGTGCGTCGCTTTGAGATCTCGCGCGACAGTCCCAGTTTGGCCAGTGAAACGTCCACCTCCCTTTCCGGGTACACGCACGAGCATTTGGAGAAGGCTCGACGCTTCGGCAATGTGGTGGCCTCCACGCGAAAGCCCGGCCATCATGTGGGTCCCACCAAGAATCCCAGCTGCCAGTGCGAGAGCTGCCAACGCTGGATGGCCGAGAGGTTTCAGCTGCGCGGCAGAGCCTTCTCTTTGGGCGAGAAACCGCTGCTAAGGCGACCGAAGATGTAGAATTGCGGGATAAATACATATATCTTTTTCTAAGGCTTGCATTTAACACTCTGCTTTTGGAGCTTGCTCCCGAGAACCCAATTAACCCCAAACCCCAAAACCCGAACTCCCTAAACCCCCCAATTCTTTCGATTTAGAAGTAAGCCAATGTAAGCGAATGTTCCTCACACAGAAAATCATTTCAAATGTGCGCTGAATCAATTTTAATGTTGTAATAAAGTCAAAAACAATAGTTTGTAAAGGGAAAATGTTGATTTATTCGGTTTGATTGGTTAAAATTGTATATATATTAATGTTCTTTGGTTATTTGGTTGGTAATTCAAACTGATTTATTATCCATACATTTATATTCCTTGTCAGATCTTTAATTAATGAATCGTATATAATTTGCAGGCTAATTTGGAAAGTATATATACAAGAAATGACAAATTCGACAGAAGATATATGGGGGTTAAGTTCAAAGGCATTCAGAATTAAAAAAAAATCTAAAAATTGTAGGTTGTATTCGTGATTTTTTTGTGCTTTAAATAAATTGGATTAAAAATAAACCCAAGAAATATTTATGTATACGAAAAGTCTAGTAAATCTTCACTTAATTGTAGATAAATAATAATTTTAATACTAATTTTCCTTTGTTCTCCCAATCCAGGCCCACGGACGCTTGTCGGAATCATCAAGAAAATTAGATCTCTTGCGCTACTCCCTGGACCTGCGCCGCCAGGAGCTGCCCGCTGACTCGCCTGCCGCTCAGCAGCTCAAGACGGAGCTGCAGATATTCCAGCAATCGACCTCGCCAGCTCCAGTCACCTACACGTCGCTCCAGGCCGGACAGGGTGGAATATTGGGCGGCAGGCCGTATCAGTCGGTGTCCTCGCTCGGACGCTGTGCCAGCGTCACAGGCAAGCTGGAGGTGCGTCTGATGGGCTGCCAGGATCTGCTGGAGGATGTGCCCGGACGCTCGCGAAGGGATAAGGACAACAACTCGAGTCCCGGGGACTTGAGGAGCTTCGTCAAGGGTGTGACCTCGCGCAGCAGTTCAAAGAGCTATTCGGTGAAGGATGAGACCTCGATCGAGATAATGGCAGCCATCAAGCTGGACAACATCACGGTGGGTCAGACCTCGTGGAAGCCGTGCTCGCAGCAGGCCTGGGATCAGCGTTTCTCCATCGATCTAGACCGGTCGCGTGAGCTGGAGATTGGCGTTTATTGGCGCGACTGGCGATCGCTGTGCGCGGTGAAGGTGCTGCGCCTGGAGGAGTTCATCGACGATGTGCGACACGGCATGGCCCTGCAGCTGGAGCCGCAGGGTCTGCTCTTCGCGGAGGTCAAGTTCTTGAACCCGATGATTTCGCAGAAGCCGAAGCTGCGACGCCAGCGCATGATCTTCAACAGGCAGCAGGCCAAGAACATCTCGCGGGCCAAGCAGATGAACATCAATGTGGCCACCTGGGGACGTTTGCTCAAGCGGAATGCTCCGAATCATGTGCACATGGGCTCGGGAACGGCAAGCGGAGCTCCAATTGGCCCTGGCACAGGCTCACCCATGGTGGTCAGTGCTTCGCGGGACTCTGAGTCGCCGATTTCACGAACTCCCTCTTCTGATGCCCTGGTCGAACCGGAGCCCTACACGCCGGGAGAACAGGCCCAGAATCTTGAGTTTGATCCGGATGCCGGCATGCACGAGCATGTGGAGACGCCGGGTGAATATCCGGATCCGGCAGCCAGCGGTTTGAGCGGCATGCGTCCCCTGTCCATGCACATGCAGGGCATCAGTGTCTTGCCGCCTGAATCGCCGCCCGTTGGTGCTGGCCGACCCAACACCCTGAGCCTGCAGATGCCGGGAGCTGGAGGCAAAGGAGGAGCTGCAGTCATCCAGGGCGGTCGCACTGCAGCGCCCACAACGGCGCCACCACCACCACCTGTGCTCAAGTCCACCACCACTCCGATCCTGGATCAGGAGGTAAGTCACAGCCTTTCATTATTTTACAAAGCGATCCTTGTACAGTTCAATATATAGTCGTACTTGACCCTGTATAAAGATCGACGTATGTATTATACTTAGCTGTGTACCTGTAGCTCTGGTTTGATCGTTGTGCCTGCCACCCGCTACTTGCCACTCCTCCGCCACTTCACTTTCTCATGTATCTATATATTCACCATCACACACACACACAGCATTTACAGAGTCACCTCATTGGGCAAATAGTCGGTGCTGGGTTTTTTACTATGCGTATATCTTCCTAGTTTGTTACTCCGAACTCCATGCAGAACCATCATCGATCGAAAACTGTTGTTTGGATTATTAAGACATCGGGTTGTTAGGTCTGGATTTCGATGTATTCAGAAGATATTGAATTTATACTGCGTTTTTTATATATATCTTTGTTTTTGTTGCTACTTTAGTTTTTGTTTAGAATTGTATCCTTTCCGAAAATCCTTTGAAAAGTACTTTATATATTAAAAGAAATCTACAAATATTAAAATAATAAAATACCTTTCCGAATATCCCTTGAAACGTCCTTTATAAAATAAATATACAAATATTAAAATAATAAAATATCATAATGTCAAAAGTATAATCAAGGGAGCCACAGAATTTAAAAAGTTTCTGAAATGGCTTTAAAAGCTTAACAAAATGCATTTTAAAATATAGATTTGCCTACTTGGAATGCATATCGAGGGTAAAGTTCGATATTATGTATTTAAAATTCAAATGGCATTTAATATAATATCAAAAATAGCGACGAATTAAGTTTTTAGAACTGTTTTGGACATCTTTTTAAGCGTTTTGAAACCCTATTGAATTCTGTAGTTCCATAAATCTTAAAAATGATTGACAAATATTGATAAATATTGTTGTTATTATAAAATTTCTAAAACTAATGTCTTAAGAAACCCATGAAACCGCCAAAGTAGGCCCAATAAAGCCTTCGCATTCCTAGAATCTTCGCCCATTCATCATCCATCATCAGCATCTTCCATTTTCTGCTTTTTCGTTTTGCTATCCTTTCGACAGCCTTGTCCTTGTCCCCTCCTCACCTTATACCCCTTTCCACACGGTACCCTTCTTCGATCGCACCTTGCTTTGCCTGGCCCGCCTTCATCCTCCTCAATCTCAATCTCAAACTCCAACTATCTCTTTCACTCTATCTGTCTCTGTGTGTTTGTGTGCCCGTCACGGTTTTCGTTTCCGTTTCCGTTCCGTCATGATTTCGTTAATCGCCGACAGCTGCAGGATGCCCTGCATGAGTTCGACTTCCTGTCGGACCTGGACTCGCGTCCCACCACCCTGCGCCGCCTGCTGAAGGAGCAGAACATGTCGCTGGATCCGGAGGCGCTGGAGAATCTGCTGCTGCAGCAGCAGCTGACCGAGCAGCAGGCCCTGCAGGAGCGCCAGCGGCAAGAGCAGCAGCGCTTGCAGCAGTTCCAAGAGGCCCAGCGCCAGGCGATCCTCGAGTTGTGTGAGCAGCAGCAGAGAGATCTGGAGGTGGGTCAGCTCCAGCAGCAGCCGCAGCAGCAGCAGCTATCGCCGCCCGCCTTAATCATCCGCCCAATGCCGCCCGCCAGCAATCAGCAGCAAATCTTGCCAAGCTCCCGCCACAGCAACAGCCACAGTCACAGCCAAAGCCAAAGCCCAACCCACAACCAATTTCAGTTGCAGCCAATGCCTATGCCACAGCCACTTCCACATCCTGCCCAGAAACCCAACGTTGAACCCCCGTCCGCTGTGGAGCAGCAGCTGCACCGTCCCGTCCTGACCCTACCGCCTGTGGTGCTGCTGGGCGGCCGGGAGGAGGCAGAGCGTTCGGTGCCGCCATCGCCGCTGGTCGAGTATCCCGAGGACGATGACGAGTATCTGTACCGCGGCGGAGGAGGAGGAGGCAGCGATAACCAGGGCAGTTGGCTGCATACCAGCCACAGCCACAACTCCAGTGCCGGCGATCGTTTCTGTGTGGAGGTTAGGAGGTTTTTTCACATTTCCTGGTTTGGTTTCCGGTTACCGGCCACCCTTTTCCGGTGTCTCTCAGCTGCCGGGTGAAGGTTCAGCCCTTGATATCTTTGTCCCTGCAGTCTGATTATTTTTCTTTTTTCTTTTTTATTTTATTTTTTTCACTAATCCTAATTTCTTTTTAATTTTTTACATTTTTTGTTTATGTTTTTTTGTTTCGTTTCTGACTTGAGTTTTTGGGTTAAATGTTTCTTCTATGTGTGCGTGTGTTTTTCCTGGTTTTGGCTTTAAATTATGTCAAGAAACCCCCTTGCAGACCCCGAAATTTGTGTATATAAACATTTAATATTCATAAAAACACATAAATACGCACTGTAAACAAAATAAGGCATACACATGCACATACAAGCACAAGTTACTAACAAAATCGTTGTAGAACTAATTAAAAGTTGAGTTAACACAGTTGAATATGTAGAAATTGAATGCATTAATTAATTAAAATTAATATGTATACGAAATATGATAAATTGGCAAGCTTTTATTAACCAAGCACAGCATAGTTAAAGTCTTAAGAGCAGTAGTTTTTTAGTAGCCTAACTTGAGAGCTTTAAATGTTGTTGAAAATTGTTGAAATTGTTGAAATATTCCGTTAATTGTAATTTATGGGCAAATATTTAACCTGCACAGCTTAGTTTTAGTTCTAGGGATGGCAGAAAATGTATAAACATTGTATAATTTCGATAATAACAATATTATTCCTTGAAATGCGATATTTTTGTATATTTAAAATTTCGATATACAATTTTTCCGATATATTCGATTTTATATCGAACTTTTACTCTCGATATAAGTATGCCCATCCCTAGTTTGTTGTAGAAAACACTCTTAAATAATTTAAAACAAGGCAAAAACAACTTGAGAGCTTTGAGTATTTATTGCAAAAACCGAAATGAAATGAAAGCTAAATGTGACAATTTTAATGGATTTAAATAGATCCGCCAACGAAAAGATCACAGGGAAGTAAGGAAGAGGAGGAGGAGCAGCGGGGTTGGAAGGTGCCAGCGAAAGTGCGCCGCTTCACGTGCCGCGCCAGGAAAAATAATGTTTAAATTTCTTTTTTTGTGACCACACCTGCCACCCCTCCCCTCACGTTGCAACGTCAGCAGAGGGAGGCTTCCACATTTCCATTTTAATCTAAGATGTATTGTCCGTCGTGGTCATATCTGTGTGCGTCCCAGCTATGTGTGTACTCGTATCCCATCGTTGTTGTCACATTTCCCTCTGTGCCGTTGGTCATTTTTAGACCCAAAACAAAGACGCAGAAGCGGCCAAGCGGCTAGCAGCGGTGCTAGCCTGGCCTCTGGTCATGACTTTGGCACTTGTTCGCCTTCAGTTGGCCGCCGCGGTCTTAGCCACATCTCTCTTCCTCGTATCGGTTGTGTATTATCGATCGAAATGTAGGGACGTCATAATGATTGTGCCAACTTTCCAAGCGCTGGCGCTAGTCGTGAGGCAGATGTTTGCGATCCAGCTGCAGCAGCAGCAGCAGCATCAACAGCATCCCAGTCATCATCAGCTCCTCCATTACCTCGACTTGTCCCCCCCGCGTGCCATCAACCAACTGTTACTGTGTCCCGCCAGTCCTGCACCGCCTGCCGTATGTGTCTACCCTGGGTTCCAGTCCAATCGAAGCTCTCTCCGCTCAATCAAGCATACACCATCCTCCTTGCAGGCCCGCATTAGTCTTGTACATATAACCCTCGAACCGATCAATGCCAGCCGGACGACCAGTTGCCTGATCGAGGAGGTGGCGGAGCCGGACCCGCAGCCGGAGATTAAGGCGGTGCAGCCCGCCAAAAAAGAGTTATCCGAGGCCTGTGTCGAGAGTATTCACCTCGAGACAGTTGAAAAGTTAGAAACAGAAGACCAAGAACTGCATCAGGTAACAAAGAGGAGAAGATTAAGCTATGAAAGGATACCGCATCATCCAAGCTCTCAAGTTGTAGCCTTTTACTAGTAGTTGTTGTGCTTGTCAACCAACTTGAAACCCTGCTAAAGTTTACCCTTCCTTGTGTCCATTAGGTTATACCACAGTTGGGCAAACTGTACGTGGGCTCAGGCCAGCAGCAGCAGCAGTATGCTCAGGCGTCGTCGCCGATCATCCAGGAGCCACCCACGCCCACTATATATGCGACGGCGGGTGCTCCACAGTTCCCGCAGCCTACGCAAAGGCAGGAGAAGCAGCAGCCGCAGCAGCAACCCATCTATGCCAATCAGTATGAGCTCAATGTGGCCAAGGCGGCACAGGCCAGCAGCAGCAACTCCAATCAGCGCCGGAATGTGGCCCGTGGCCTGCAGTATTCCGGCGGAATAGAGGTGGGACGCGCTGGAAAGCAGGCTCCCAATGCCGGCATGCTGTCGCTGGACAACTTCCGTTTGCTGAGCGTCCTGGGACGCGGTCATTTCGGCAAGGTGATCCTGTCGCAGCTGCGCACCAACAACCAGTACTATGCCATCAAGGCGCTCAAGAAGGGCGACATCATAGCCCGCGACGAGGTGGAGTCGCTGCTCAGCGAGAAGCGCATCTTCGAGGTGGCCAATGCCATGCGTCATCCCTTCTTAGTCAACCTGTACTCGTGCTTCCAGACCGATGTGGGTTTAACGATAACGCTTATCTTTGTTTGTTTATACTAAATAGTTAAATATTAATTACAGCAACACGTCTGCTTTGTGATGGAGTACGCCGCCGGCGGAGATCTTATGATGCACATCCACACGGATGTCTTCTTGGAGCCGCGAGCTGTTTTCTACGCCGCCTGCGTGGTTTTGGGCCTGCAGTATCTGCATGAGAACAAGATCATCTACCGCGACCTGAAGCTGGACAACCTGTTGTTGGATACGGACGGCTACGTGAAGATTGCGGACTTTGGGTTGTGCAAGGAGGGCATGGGCTTCGGCGATCGCACGGGCACCTTCTGCGGCACGCCCGAGTTCCTGGCACCCGAGGTGCTCACGGAAACCTCGTACACAAGGGCGGTGGACTGGTGGGGACTCGGCGTGCTGATCTTTGAGATGTTGGTGGGCGAGGTGAGTGGGGATTTATTTATAAATTTGTATAAGCTTGTAATTAAATGGATTTTCTTGCAGTCTCCCTTCCCTGGCGACGATGAGGAGGAGGTATTCGATTCAATTGTCAACGATGAGGTGCGCTATCCGCGTTTCCTTTCACTCGAGGCCATAGCCGTGATGCGCAGGGTGAGTTGGAAATATTCTAGAGCTCATTGGATGGTTTTATTAATTACATTTTCTTGCAGCTGCTGCGCAAGAATCCAGAGCGACGTCTGGGCTCCTCGGAGCGCGATGCGGAGGATGTCAAGAAGCAGGCATTCTTCCGTTCCATTGTGTGGGATGATCTGCTACTGCGAAAGGTCAAGCCGCCCTTTGTGCCCACCATTGTGAGTTGAAATCTTCTTCAATCTCTTCAAAAGTTAACAAATATTTTAATATTTTTAAAATATCTAATTTGTAGAACCACCTGGAGGATGTGTCCAACTTTGACGAGGAGTTCACATCGGAGAAGGCTCAGCTAACGCCGCCCAAGGAGCCGCGCCATCTGTCCGAGGACGAGCAGGTGCTCTTCCAGGACTTTTCATACACGGCCGAATGGTGTTGATGATGGCTTTTACAGTTGAATAACCTTTGTGCTTTTACTTGTGTACCAAGTTTGGTTTCGCGTAATTATTTCACTTGGTTTAGTCGTCGGATGCGAGTTCAATATTTATATGAGAAAAAGATACAGGACGTATATATACATATATATTTATATTTATAAAAGATAACTATATAGAAAATATAAAATGTATTTATGGAAGAGAGAGACCTGGCCGAGCAAGAAAGAGAGAGACCAAACCAAATTACCTTTACCTTACATAGAGCGAGCGCATTTGTCAATCATCTACATAAACCACCTCCAATATCTGCCAGATCAGATCGTTATCCATCGTCCCTCCATCCACACAGAGTAGATTATTCTTTATTTTTTCTAAAAGCGAGAGCGAGCCCGCATTGAATATAGTCTGAGAAAGCCTAGGAAAGCCTTATATACGCAACGTTGAGCACTTTTTGTAAGATCCCCGATCTGAATAGATTTTATAGAGAGAGAGAGTTATGAAAGCATATTTTCGTAGACATACAAGAACAAGCAAATTCAAGGATATATTTTATACACATATACATATATATTGCATGCACACATCCCAGGAAACGAGCTCATCTCTACACACAAATAATACGAATGAGAGAAGTGAAAAGCGAGCGAGATAAATAAATATATTTACAGTTTTTTATATAAATGTAAGCTCTGTAAATTGTTACCTTGCGCTATCATCAACTCCCCAGCCCCATTGCCCGAGTTGTGTTTTAATTTGTAACTTTTACATATACACATATATATATATATTTTAAACCACACACACACGCAAAAACATTTGTTATTTATTATTATTATTATTACACCTACAATTACATATACAAGAAACTGTATTGCTTTGAGCATTTTGATTCGATGATAAAAAGGAAGGAGATCGAGAATGTATAATGCGACGAGGAACTTGGCTCGTTGTCACAGATATATGTGTATGTGGCCTAGGATCCCATATACGCTATATATTTAATGTAATGCTTAGTTGTTTAAGTGTAATCTATTATGGAAACGTGTAGCCTCTAAGCCTATCATTATGTGAACATAATTATTGATAAATAACGATTCGAAAACGAGAATGCAGATCTTCTATTGTCATTTTTATTATTATGATTATTATTGTCGATTTAATTTTAAAATCAGTCACTTTGTTAAGCTTCAAGTTGTGACTGTAACTTATACTATATATATACATATTATTGATATGATTTTGAATAAATGTATCTATTGCTATTAATTGAATTATGTTTTTATGGGCTTCTCGCAGAATCCTTTGCTCATTTGATAGTACAAAATAGTGGCGGTATTGTCAACAATGGCCAGAAATATGGTTCTGTAAGGGAGGATACAATTTAACATATAATTCGATTAAACTTGCTTATAAACTCACATATTTTCCATCTTTTTCTGCAGGCTTTGTATTACAAGAAAATCTATTTCTTTTGTGTGAAGAACGGGCACATAGGCCTGGCTTTCTCCCTTGAGTAAATAAAATACTTTTAAATTTTCATCATATTTTGGCTGCAAGACCAAGTTTTGTTCTACTAGAAAATATAGTTGTTTAGTGGTTTTGGTACATAAATAAAGATATAATTACCATTTCTCAAGTCCTTGTAAATTTGAAAACCCAAAGTTGCCATTAAACTGTCGGGGCATACAGTTGAGAAGTCATTGAGTAAAAGCTGGAAGGTAAACACACATGTCTTAAAGTTTGAAAGCTACCGGTGTGGACGTAGGCTGCTTACCATGGCTTTTAAACTGTGTTTATATGTTGTTCTTTTATTTTATAATAAATAATAATAATATTTTAGCTTTATAAATACAGTTTATCAGATATTTGCCCGAAATGTGGCCCTGCAAAGCGTTTGTTTTATTAAACTAATATTTTCCACACAAATCAACAGCTGTCTTGTAGGGCTGCCAACTTACTGGTAATAGGTAAAAACTTGTAAAAAAAAGCACTGCCAACACTGGTCAAATGTTGTAAAGCTGGGAAATATTTAAAAACTAAGGCGCGTTTTTATATTAACATTTTTTTTTTATTAATTTGAAAGCAATGAAAAGGAAATCGTCTCATAGTTATCAACAAATTAAATATGGAACACGCTTGTCCTTTGATCTTTGACATATCAATATCTGCTTATTTAAACCCTTAAAATTCCTGCAAATTAAATTAATTAAATTTAAAACTAATGCACTTATACTTCTTTAACTTCCCAAACTGTCTCAAATTACCCATTAATAATCTGCCAAGTTGCCTCTATCAAAACATAATCTTGGTATGCAGACATTGTCTTTGTCTAGACGACATAGCAAAGCAACTTGGTTACTTGACAGACAAGAAGGGGTTACACCCCAAGAACCCCGCCGATTGCTAGCTCAGAGAAAATCGAGAAGACACCAAAAAGGCGGCAAATTATGCTAAGTAGATGCAGTTGGCCAGAGAGAATGGGAATGGCTGGCCAGGTTATGCATGCAAAGCAGTTTCCAAGGCATTTCTCGAGGTCTCCGCAGCCGCAGGACTTTCCCCAGTGTGTCCTGCTGTCTATCTATCTCGCCGGTTGCGAGACCAAGTGATAAGGGTTTGGCAGGAGCAGCACAGCCAGCATCCTGGGATTCCCACATGTGCATGCATATCAATGTGCGTCTGCGATAAGCAACTTATGCTTTCCGCAAAAATATGGAAAACAGTGGGGAGCATTGGGGAACAGGAACAGGACCTGGCGGAATACAGTGGGACTTCTTTAAGCATTCAATTATGTATAGAACAAAAATTAGTTAATACAGGCTTAAGGATATATTTACATACCTACAAAAGGTTTTGTACCCTTGCAGGGTATTATAATTTCAGTCAGAAGCTTGAAACGCAATGAAGGAGTCATAAATCCCTATAAATTATATATATCCTGATCAGCATTAGCTGCCTAGTCAATCTAGCCATGTTTGCAAGAAAACAATTTTTTTTTTTAATTTTGCCAAAAATTTATAGGGTTACATCGTCAAAATTGCACACAAATTTTTAATTTTTTACATTTTAAATGTAGTATGCAGATTTGTTATTCTAAAAAAAAACTAGCACAGAAAATATTTTCGATTTGAAATTAATATATTTTTGACATAGTTATTATCGATTTTCATGATGCAAGGATATATCAATTTTGGCTCCCCAAAGCTTAGCTTTCTTTCTTTTTATCAGTTGACCTATGACTTTATTAGATAACAAAGGAAGTAAATTAACTCCTAACATATGTATAAAACTTTATCTCATTACCTAAATAAGATAGATCAAATATATCTAAGATTGAGTATTCATAAAATATTACATTCATAAAAAAAGTAATCCAAATAAATATAGAAACAAATTTCAGGGCTATTTTTAAGATTAATTCAACAATTATAATTATATTTATTGTTATTGGTTAATAAATATTAGCAGCAAAATCTTCAAGCCCCTTCACCTATAATTAACTTAAGTTCTCTCAGTTCATTCTATTTCAAACATTGTCAACCTCCACAGTTGCGACTGTATTTGAAAGTTCCTGACCAAAGTTCAGCCAGGATGCCAAGGATATTCAATTAGGCTTCTCATCGGTTGGTGGGGTGCACCGGAACGGCGGTAGTGGTGGTGGGAGTGTGTGTACCTGGAAATCAATGCGAGGAAGCAGAGTTGCTGCTCCGCCTCCAAAGACCAACAAACCGAGCGACGCAAACTGGCAACATAAACCAGATGTTGCGGTCGATGGCCATTATAGAGCTTGTCAATGGCAGAGAGCCATGGCCCGTGAGCCATAAGCCAGCCAGCCGGCAGCAGAAGAAGAAGGCGAATGGGGGAGCCGGACTCAGCAGGGCCAAGCCAAGTCATCCAAGGCAATTACACTACGACGACAAGGACACCGTCGGCAGTTGCCACAATAATACACACACGCACACACACAATGTGAGTCCTTAGTGCGTGCGGTTACTTAATGCTGTTTACCAGGACCTGGGTCCAGTCCACTGGCCACTGGCAGCGGCCGGAACTTGTTTGGCACCGGGAGTTGGCCACAATATTATTTGCACTGGCTGGGTTTTATACTTGGCCATAACCGTTGCTCTACGCCAAATGGCCCATTGGGGCATTTATGCGCTGTGACAGCGACTACTACTGTTTGCTGTATTTTCTTTTTTTTTCAATTGCTGTATCTGCTTTAATTAAGAATATTTTTAGACCAAGGAAAGGATACATAGGTGGGGCTTATTTGAGGCCCTCAAAGTTACTTACTTGTTAGGTAAAAATGACGCAAAGACATTTTATTAATCATTTTAATATATTGGTAATTAATAGAAAGAATATCCACATCTTTTTGTTTTGTTCAAAATCCTTGATTTATTTTTAGAAAAAATGAATATCCTCTACTTGCTTAGCTATTTACCTCTTCTTCGTTCTCTTTTAGCAAGACATTAAACCTCCTTTAACCCGCTTTAAGTCCTCTGACTTTTTGCCACCAGTAAATTCCAGTTTACCTCCGGAAAAGTCGCGATATTCCGCGGGGAGTGTCTCTGCCAGGATGTGTGGCAGTGGAGCGATGCCATGGCGGCACATTGTTGCGGCTCGAAGCTGCCACTTAACGAATTTGCATCCCACACAGATTCTGTTGGGAGTTCCACCTGATATTCCACCTGTTCCTCCTGTGGCTACCCAACGAGTTTGGCTTCAACCGGGGGGCACCTGGCAGGGGTTTTAATCGACCGAACTGCCAATGCCGCACCTGTGGGAATCAATTGAGATTTATGTATAGCCCGGCGGCGTGTCAATTGTGTTTGGTTTTCTGTTTTTCTGTCGTCCTCAATGGACCTTGCAATTAGACGAGTATTTAATTTACAGCGGCAATTTCCATCTAGCACTTGGCCCAAACTCGTTAAGCATTTGCAGGACAAACAAACTGACAGCTGTGGTAAAACTTTGGAAATTCCAGCTAAATGTCATTTGCAATTCAAGAGGAATATGGCCTAATTACGATTCCTTCTTGGGAAAACTTTTTGCCACTTTCTCCCACGGAATATTTGTATCGAAATTTGGTAGCTGCGATTTTCGCAGCTTATACTCGGGTGTTTGCCCGCTCTTTAATGGCATTTTAAGCGTCTTAATGACTTAATGGCTTTGCGGTCGTCAAAACGATTTCTGGCGCATCATTGGCCATGCAATTAACTCGAGTATTTCCTCCTTTTTTTTGTGAGCCAAGTGTCCTGTGGTAATTAGTTGGTTGGCAACTACTTGCTAGCTGTTTTTTTTCACTTGTCTGCGGGTTTGCTGCGATGCTCTTTGCCACTGACTGTGCGCGAAAATTCATTAAAACTCGATAATTGCATGACAAGACAAGATTCTGGGACTTGGCGTGAGTCGGGTCCTTTATTAACCCTTTTCGCTGGGATATCTGGCAAATGGCGGGAAAAAGCAATTGATTTTGGTACTCATGGATAATTGTTTGTTTAGTGAGTGCACAAAGAAAAAAATGGTATTAGCTTAATGAAGATTTAAGATGAATTTTTGAGAGTAGAAAGCAATTTGCGGTGCTTATTATTCTAGAAAAATGTATCTAAGCTATTTTAAAGTACATTTTTATTTGCATTCTCTTGCTTTTAAACATCCTTGGTAATACAATAATCCACACAAATTAATTTATCTAACAAATTGCTCTATTTTCTAATCAAAACATCACTTAATTGGTTTGCTGATTTGCAAATTAATTCAAATGCCACTTGTCTGTGTCACAAAATTGTGTTTCATTAAAAGTGTTTTCAGCTAAAAATAAACATCATGAGCTACTAATTGCATCGGTTATATAATTAGAGCAGTCGAATGTCATATGTTAGAGAGGAATTTAACGGAATTATTAGCCTTTGTCTTGCCAGAAATCAAATATGAATTGAAGAGACTCAATCCTTGGCTATAATTTCAGCCTGCGGTTGCCGGAAAGGCAAATTGAATTCTGCCTCTGCCGGAGGTCCTGTAAACAGGCCAAAACCTATACATTTTCAGCCTGATTGCATTCAGGAAAGGAGAGCTAAAGGGGAGCAGGAGTAGGAGTCGGGTGGAATGCCAGAAATTATACACAAAAGATAATGCTGGGGCGTACAATTGGATTTCCAGCTGAGCAGCTGGGAAGATGCAGCACAAACATTCATTTTCCACTCCAGTTGCGTTGAGCGCATTTCGCATTTCGCATTTCAGCAAAATTTCAATGCGACAGACAACAAAGAGGGACAGAGCAGCCAGACGATGGCATTGTTACAGGGACCTTAGCCAGGGAGTGACATTTATCCTGGGGAGCCAAAGTCGTTGCTGCTGCTGCTGCTGGGAAATTCATTTGCGTAATTAGTGGCCAAGTGGCAGCCGCAACCTGGCATTTAGCTTCAGCCGCAACGTAACAGCTTTGGAATCACCGCAACTGGCTGCTTGATTATTGGCATCAGAAGTATGTCCAGACATCCAGGCATCGCCCTCCCAGACTTTGGCCCAAAAGGATAAGGCCAGCAGACAGCGGACGTCAGCACAATTGATGGCATACTTCCAGGGGCAGGTGGGAGCAGGTGAAAGCTGTGGCTAGTAGCTATAGCCGGGCCCTGGCCTCACTCCTTTAAAAAATACAGTAAAACTTGGATAATTTCAAGCAATTTACTTTAATTTTTAATGAAATAATTATAAATTATGAAAAGTTATAATAAATCCCTAAAGTTGAGCGTTTGGAAGGATTATTTAAATCCTTTTTGAAGTTGAAAACATTTTTAATTTCGTTTTCATAAGCTAAGTACAATTTTCTATCTAATGTACATATAAAATAAAACCTATACCTCTACAACTTCAAACCACAAACTAGATTTTCCAAGTATTTAAAAGCTCACCCGCTCTTCCTGTCATACTTTGTACCCATTGCCGGTGACCAATTACAGCATCCTCATTCCGAATTTGTAATTGAATTGCTTTGATTCCGACCAGGAGGTATTAAGAAAGTATAATTAAATTAGTTTTAAACTGAAAAAGTAACTTAATCAATGTGGCAAGCAAGCGGAGAACTTCATTTGTAGCCGGGGAAAAGGCGGCAGGAAGGGGAAAAGGAAAGCTACGTGAGAGTTACAAGGGCACACATACAGGCACAGGGAAAAGCGAAAGCAGCTACAACGGCAGCACAGCTACAGCTACAGCTAGGGGCAAGGACGAGAGGAAAATCGGAAAAGCGGAAGAGCAGCAACAGAAACTAAGCAAAACATGAGCGAAACCAAAACAAAAACAGACCGATTTGCCGGCAAAATACACGTGACAAGGGGGAGCCTCGTTCAGTTATCCTTCGGCCAGTGCGAACGGCACGAGTGCAACTCAACGAAGGAGAGCCGAAGCTGCGCAGAATCCTTCCGCACCGAGCTATAAAAGCGAGACGCAAGCAGGACTCGGAGCATTCGATTGTCGTCACTCGAAGGAAAAGGTGCCGAGTTCAGAGTTCAGCGGAAGAGAGTCCTGAAAATAAAAGTGAAACTTTAAAGCCAAAAACACCACACACACAGGCACACACACACGTTGCATACAGCAGTCCTGTGCGTGTTGGTGGCCATGTTTGACAGTGTTTGTGAGCTGGCCAAGTGGATTTCTATTTCGAAAGCCAGCGTGTGAAGTGCAGTGCAGCCGAAAATAAACTTTAATTGTTGAAAAAAAAAGAACAAGACTTCTTAAAGCATCCGAACATTGTGGCCACGGTAACCTTGTGATCCTTGGGACATGTGGAGCAGGCAGCGTATGCGACACAAGCCGCTTTGGGCTTTAATATCCTTGACCGTTTTGCTGCTGGTCTTGGACAAAAGCAATGCCAACACGGAGCCCGTCGAGACCACCACGACATCCGAGCCAGGTGAGTACTAATTGCCCAGCGCACGTGGTCCTCGGCGACCTTCGCCCTTCGTTCGTTCCGTCCATGAGAAATAGTAAATAAATTATGACAGGCCTCAAACTGAGCCACTTTATTAAATGGCTTATCACACACGCACAACAAAAAAAAAGGAAAAAAGAACGAGAAAAGCGAGAGAAGGAAATCCTGTAAGCAAAGCATATCAGGAAAAGGAAAGCCAGCGAACTGCAGGGCGGAGCGCAAAAGCAAATAACTGGCAGCAAATGAAATATTTCACGGCATCTGCGGCACAAAGGCAATCAAAACGAACCGAGAACCCATGGGCAACCTTAATCCCAATCAGAATCAACAAACAAGCAAGGGCAGCACGAGAAAAGGGCGGAGAAATCGGTGCACTTAGCGAAAAAGTGGTTATTTATTTGTAATAACGTCTATTTATTTTCAAGGTGTTAGGTGTTCGAGATAGGTTTATAAATCTAGGAATTGTGCTCAAGAAATAGTTATTTTACTTTGCTGAAGAAAAGAGTATTTCTCAGGATTTCTTAGAAATAGATTGTAAAAGGTTTAACAAGCTGAAAAGTAGACTGAAGAGTCTCCTTAATATTTTATTTAGAATTTAAAAATTAAGGATTAAATATATACATTATATATATATATTTTAGACATGTATACTTTTCAGTTTTAACAGTTTTTTACTTCTTTTAACACAAATATGAAATAACATATTTATAATTAATTAAAAGGAAATCAAAAAGCTAGGTTTTTTTTAAAGATTTTAATGCAGAATACAGAGTACATTTTTAACATAAACAAGAAAAGAAGCTAACTTAGGGAAGCCGAAGCTTGTATACCCCTGCAAATCATGAAAATCGATCAGAACTAGGCCAAAACAGATTTAATTTCAATTCGGAAAGTTTTTTGTGCTGGTGTTTATTAGGTCAAAAAATCTGTATATCGAATTATAAATTAAAAAATTTTATTTTAACGATGCACAATGGCCGGAAAGATAGAGATACGTTGCAAAAATCAACTTTTTGATGACAA